>JAGKTI010003056.1:29033-44903 GCA_018397915.1 Birgus latro | reverse complement strand
GCGTCATCGTTAGGAATTTTGTGTGTAGTACAAAATTACATCTGAGGCTGTGGCATCAATTAAACTCTGTAGCCTTCTGTCACCACACCTCTTTCAAGATCATAACTTCTCTGGAAAAGTAAAGTCTTACATTGCCTCTTAAAGGAAATGACAGAAGCTGTTTTACTCATATTGGCAGCTTATTGTATTGCCTCGGAGCAACATGAGAAAATGTCCACTCAGAGAAAGATGACTGCCAGACAGCTGCTGGTTCTTCAAGGTGCAATGTATCATCACTGTTCCACAGTACTGCATCAGAACAAGCTGGTGAATGTTTCAGTAGGTCACCAACATACTTAGGTTCACAAAACCTAAGAATCTTGAAAGTCAAGAGACAAATTCAATTCTAGCTTTTACCGACAACCAGTGCAACTATTTGGAATGAAGTTGTGGGGGTTCTTGGTGAACGGCCAAAAACCAGCCTTGCGGCTCTATTTTAGGACCAAGTGAACCTTCTTTAAGTGATAATTTGGGAGACCAATTAATAAAACACTGCAATCAACACAAGACAGGATAACTGAGTGACCTACCCCTAAAGACAGCATCTGTTTGTGAACTGTCTCACAAAACAGAAATTTCTGATGTGCATATTATAGATTCTAACAGGCTACTTAAAGTGCTCCTTGTAATCTATTCTGAATCAAAGTAAACTCCCACCATAATCATCATCATCATTACAGTCTGGATAAGTACTGCCCTCATCAAAAAATATACTTAATTCTTAAGCAAGAGTAACATGTCTATGATTCATACTTTCAGCCTGGGCCATCCTGCTGTCATTTTGCTACCCTCTCCATGATATGGGCTGATTTCTCCAGCTTGCCCAGCCCTTGACCAGTGGAATGGGCCACACTCTCATTCACACATCATTCAAGCACCCTGAATCCTGCCTCTACTTCATAGGTCTAAGTATCTGCACATTTTTTTTTTTCCCAATGGGATACACATATCTTTCCTGTCACTTTTTATTACTCTTCTCTCTGCTTCAGACGGCTCTACACTGAGTGACAAGTCTAACAGTTTCCTGTAACCCAGGAAATTATTCACAAAACTGGATGGTAACCATATAACCTGATAACGGGGTAAAGTGGCACCCCTGTTAATTGGGTAGCGAGATGCAAAGCTACAGCCACCCTGGAACCACACCTTCACACTTTTCCTCATACCTTGGTGTGACAAGGCACTGTCAATCACAAGGGAATATCAGTTCACTGAATAGGATAGCCCTACAGACAGACTGGGGTTGAGCAACATGACCATACACCTGACAGATCAAGTGGAGTCAATCCATTCAGTATGAATTAAGTTTCAAAACAAATAAAAATGGCTGTAAAACTGACCCCCAAACATCTTCATCCTGACCTTTTTTCCCCACCTAAGGATGGGATGAGATACAGTCTAGAAGCAAGAAAAGAGAAAAACATGACAGAAGATGATATAATCAACAGCATCCCAATGATGGAGGCCATACTCATTCACTCACCATTCAGGCCCGTGGAATCCTGACTATATTGCTAGATATAAAGCTGAAAAACAAGAACTCTGTGGTGTGTACTATCACAATCACTTTTACCTTCATGGTGAGAGAGGAATAGAGGACAAAGCTGGAGAAAATTCAAAGGAGCAGATATTGGTATCTCATTAGAAACACACTCAGATATATATAAGTACTACTAAACTGCCATTGTTCATTAGTCTGCCTTTACATCAACCTTATCTTCTACCTCCCTCTCACCACGGGGGGTAAAGGAAATAGTGATTGTGATAGTACCTTCACCTTGGGCCAGCCTGGACCGTTTAGCAGCCCTCTCCATGATGCGAGCTGACTTCTCCCGTTTGGCCAGCCCTCGTCCGGCCTTCCTCATGTGGGCCGGGTGACCAAAGTCGTGGTCTTCATTGGGATTATCTGGCTCGTTCTCACTGTAGAAGCTGTCACTGTCGTTCGACTCGGAGCCACCTATTAACAGCAACAAATACTAAATGTTATGCAGGTAGGTCCCGCTATACAAGCGCTTGTTAGACGAGAATCCGATGATCTGAGCTTGGGCAATTTAGACCCAATTTTGATTATGTGAGCTTCAAAGCTTTGCGAATCCACAGCTGAGAGTAAACAAAGTTTGGAGTCAAGAGAGAATGTCGCCTCTTACAGTATGTTTTCTTAAAAATTGTAATGCTTTGTTGACATGTTTATTACTCAGGGTTAATACACTCATGTTAACCCTAGAAGTTGCGTGCATTTCCTAGTCAGAGTTCAGAGACCATGGACACAATGCAATTCCAGTTGCATTTCTTGAGGATCTTTTTGCTTCCATTATACCTGATATATGTGCATTAGTACAGGTCACAATGTAATAGATGTAACTAACCTTTATTCTTCTTTAAAATTACTTTGCATAGCATTACAGGTGTGAGCTGGTGGTGATCAGTTAACCTAACACTCTTTTTTCCCCCACAGATTATGTACTTCGTTTACAAGCAATCACCCAACCAGCAGCTTTCCATAAACGTAACTACAGTACCCGTAACATCAGGACCCACCTATACAGCAGACTCTCACTAAACTGAGCTAATTTGGGGGAAGCCTGGTCCAATAGAGTGGAAAGTTCAGTAAATCCAAGGGTCACCCCCTCAGGTGGGATTTCAAACACATGATTGAAAATAAAAGACATAATCAAATTCTATTACTATAATTTAAACTATATCCGTTTTACACTAACATGGCCCATAATTTTGCCCTTTTGCAACTTCTTTCACATCCTTGTCATAGTACTTCATGATTAATACAGTAATGCTATAATGTTATTACAACTCAGAAATCATAATGGGGAGAGGGCAGTTTCAGGCCAGGTTGGAGTAAAAAGGGTAGGAAACACATGTATTATACACTGTACCACCCCATTTATCAACCCTAGTTCAGTATAGCCACAAAAGTTCGGTGGGCTCAGAGGCATTCAGTAAATACAAAATCCATTATGCTGTGGTTCAATATACCGAAGGTCTACTGAATTTCAAATAATTGACTGTGGTGTGTTTGTTCTCATTCAATAAAGATCAGTAACCCATTTTCAGCTTTGCTTATGACCAAACATAGTCAGATTGTGGGTAAATTTAACTAGCAACAAACAGACTCACCTGTACTTCATACGAAAGGCATATTAAACTGACTTGGTTACAAGTTAAATCAGGCCCCCAATCAAACTACACTTGGACATCAACTAAGCTGAAAGGAGATTTCTAACTGTTTAGAGAAAATGCACTAAACTATCGACATGGAACCATTACAAAATCTTTCTTCCCCTACCTCAACAGAGACACTTCTTCAATATAATCTCAACAAAAACAGCCAGCTGAAGTGGCCAGTCTCCTGCAGTCTACTTGGTTCAACTAGCCTGGGGCCACAACAAATCCAGTCCAGTCCAACCAAACCATGCTTCTTCCTACGGAATCTTTACATTAAGGTCAACCATGGTACAAATGATGTTTTTCACATAATGGATGCTAAACGAAGTGCCAAAAGCAGCTAATTACAGTACATTCAAACAGCTACTGTAAAAAAAAAAAAAAAAAAAAAAAAAAACCTGCTGGAAATACTAAAAACAAACACAACAAATGCCTAGAGGCAACAGAGAGAGAGACAATTCCAACTTCACACCAGAAATTCAAGGCCTCATCAGTCAATGCGACATCTACAACACTCCCCAATACCCCATACACAAGACACCGTACAACAAATACAAGCACTCAACACTCAAATAAACAATAAAAAATTAGAACAGCAAACACTACAATGGAATAATTATTACCAAACACTTGATCACAAAACAAATACCAGCGAACTCTACAAAACACTAAACAGCATCACACTCTCCAACAGCAACACTACACAATCACACACTGCCATCACAACAAACAAAATACCCTCAAACAAACAATAAGAAAACAATCTCATCAATCATTTTTTACACATCAGTCATATAAACCCCCATCGCGACGACCGACGCGTCATCCGACACAAGAGACAGTTCCCCACAGACCCAGACTTTGCACCCTTCACTTACAACCAGACAAAGCACATCATTAGCAACCTTATAATCAACATACACCTTAAACACCTTGGACCACAAGGCATTCAAGCACTCATCAACATATCAAACTACAGCTACTTACACAACATAATACCCAACATCTGGAAGCATGGCACTATCATCACCCCAAACCCAACACAGACCCCACGTTACCTTCCTTGCACTGCCCCAACACACTCCTCCACACTCCCTCCAAAGTCACTGGACAACTGGTATTACAACTAGTTACACCTCACACCCCTCTAGCCCCATCATAACATGGTTTTAGGAAGCTACACTCCACAAAACACTCTTCTTACAGACCTTACACAAATAGTTTTTGATGGCAACAACTCAGCTAGGTCACCACACAGAACACTCCTAGTCATACTAGACATTAGCATAGCTTCTGATGCCATCCCCTGCCATAACCTCACAAACAAAAGAGTCAACACAAATATGCACAATAACACAAAAAGATGGCTGCAAACTACTTAGCAGGCAGATCTGTACAAGTAACATTTGCAGGTCAGTCATCAAACATCAGAAACTCACAAATGGTGTCCCTCAAGGATCTGTTTTGTCCCTTACACTCTTTAACCTATACATACATGACATACCTCCACCCCACACACCACAGATACACATAGCTTCCTATGCAATGACATAACACTTACTTGTACACACCAAAATGCAAACATAGCCGCACACATCCACCAACCTTACCTAACACTACACGAATGGTTCACCACAAACAGACTCAATATAGCCCCAGCCAAATCTACCGTGACCCTTCTCACAAACTGGAGAACAGAACACAGTCACATTCCACACCTCATCATAAACAATTCTCCCCTACCACACACACACACACACACAAAATCCTTGGTGTAACATACTGTACAAAACATCAATGTCATTTAAACAACACATCACAAACATTAAAAATAAATCAACACCAAGACTAAATCCCCTAAGGTCACTTGCCCATAAAACATTCAGACACAACAAAGAAACCACCACTACAGCATACAAACAATATATACGTTCAGTGATGAATTATGCAAGTCCTGCTTGGGCTTCAAGCCTCACTAAAACACACTACAGACCATACAGAACAGGACCCAAACACAATCACAGGCTGCACAGCTACTACACCTACTGACCACCTACACCAAGAAACCAAGTCCTCAAAGTCAAGGATCTAGACATGAGAGGCACACAAATTCTTGGCACAGCCTCCACAAACCCACACCATCCACTACTGTACATGGCAGCACATCCACACACGCCAAGGAACGTCAAAACAACATCCAGAACACAATATCATACACAAATATAGTCATCTCTCCCCTGTCGCCCACTTCAAACCAGCTTCCAGAAGCATATCCATGCTCAAATCACTCGCTGCTCCATTCAGTCACTCATGACAACACAGCTGCATGCACAGCCTCCTGATATCCACCCCTCTGAATCCTACCTCCCTCATGATGACAGGGTCTACCTGGCCAGGCCGAGATGTGGGCATCATCCATTCCTCTTGAGTTATCAGGGAAGGCTGGATAACTCAGTCACTGATGCCTGTCCAGGATGCAACACAGCACCCTAAACTATTAAGCACATTATGGAAGATTGCATTGCACAATCGCCTGCACCAACAACACAACATACACTACTTGAGAGCTGTGTGGGACAGCCCAGTCTCAGCCGTGGCCTTCCTTACGGACTCGGGGCTGTTTGGCCAGACTGCCTAGAGAACAACTGCTACTACTACTACCACTACTACAAACACAACACCAAAAAGAACATTCATCCTTCACCAAGTCTTTCTAAACATTATTCCCATTAACCACTTGAGGCAGGATGCTCATCCTTACCGGTACTTGTGGTTCTCCTCAATTCCCGCGTCAGTAATTTGGCGAAGGACCCACCAATCTCCTTGTCATTGTCCTTATCGTTATCAGGGTCGTTGTTTTTCCTTAAGTTGTCCAGCTCAGGGTCAATGGGTTCATCTTCATAGTCATCTTTGGCGCGTTCCATCACCTCAATGTAGTCCAGTTCTGCATAGTAGTCATCACCACCACTGATTTTACCTTCCTGCCATTAACAATAACAGCAATAAGTTACATTGATGGTCAGTGTCAGGTTAACGAATACTACTCAACTCCCCATCCTTTGACAGAAGGCTGGTCCACGTAAAGGCAGAGAGAGGCAGAAGTCACAAGAAGCTTAGCAGCAGACCTCTTAGGCCTTTGAACCACCAGTGGGTTACTTATCTCCTGTTCTGGTATATAAGCCCATTGCATCATCCAGCTTACCAGATATCCATCCTAGGTATTACCCTAGCCACTCATTTTACCTAGCTACCAAGCCACAGACTGTGGATGGACATCTGAACTGACTGGCATCAAGTGCCTTCCCCAGGATAAATACCCTGGCACTATCCGGTCAACAGCTTTAAAACTAACAATGTTATGACATGCAGCCAAAGTATGGGCTGGTTGCTTCAATATACAGTCCACAGGTTTACTTTCAAATGATCCTGGAGCCATAAAAACAACAACAAACAGTTCCATAAAATGCCATGGTACCCACCTCATTAGCCATGGTTTCATTTAACATCCTGCCAACATAGACGCAAATGAATCCCCCACGTGGTATGTCGTGTAGGGTGCGCACTCCCCACCCTCGCCTGGCAGTCTTGAACAGTTGCAGCTTCAGTCGCAAAGGATGCTGCACCACACGATTCAGGCAGTGGGCACTGCACTTACACCTACAAAACCAGGAAATTGTCACAGTTGCTGGTGCTTACCAGAAGTGTAGTTGCAAACAAGTTAACACACTGTCTATCTATCTATCTATTGCCAGACGCCTCAATCCCGAACGGGGTGGCCACAAACAAATCGCCTCCATATCACTCTGTCCCCTGCCATTTCACTACCACGCTCCCAACTCACACCCCCCTCTCTCATATACCTCTCCACTCCATCCCTCCATCTCATCCTCGGCCTCCCCCTCCCTCTCGCCCCCTCCACCTCACTCACATACACTCTCCTCGTCAATCTTTCACTCTCCATCCTCTCCACATGCCCAAACCACCTTAATGTGTTTCTCCTAACGCTTCCCATCACGTCCTCAAGCACACCACAATGCTCCTTCACTTCCTCATTTGTTAGTCTGTCTCTCCATGTGACTCCACATGCTCCTCTCAAATAACTCATTTCCACTGCTCTCACTCTTGACTTCTGTCCTTCCAACAGGGTCCAAGCTTCACTTCCATATGTCAGAGTTGGTATCACAATACTGTCATGTAACAACTTTTTCACTTCCATGCTCACCTCCCTGTTTCTTATCACTGCTTTCAACGAACCAGCAACCTTCCTTCCCTGCTGTACCCTTTCGAGCACTTCACCCTCCAGACTACCATCCTTACTCATCACACTACCCAAGTACTTAAATTCACTCACATTCTCCATATCCTTCCCATCCAATCTCACTGTACACTCACTGGCTTCACTTCTCTCGAAGACCATCATTTTACTCTTCCCCACGTTCACCTTTAGATTCCGTTTCTTACACACTGTGCTGTACCAAAAAATTTATGGAATACAAGTTAATCAATCAATTCATTTCAAGTTATTCCATGCTTTCTCCTAAGTCCATAGTAAAACTGATTCTTTCTATAGTCTGGAAACTTAACCAAATGCCTACACAAGGTAATTACCTCCCAACATTTGTTGGAAACTTTTGGACAAAATAAACTCACATGTGTAATCAACTAGGCTTGAACTCTGACTCCATATGTTTGTGACTGTATGTTTCTTGCCAAGGAGTGATAATTATGTGGTTGATTACCAAGACTGATGCCACATTTCACTCTCACAGTACTACTGTATATACCTCCCCAGGTCAATTGTGGATATCCATCTACTATTTGGTTATATGTAGACAAAGGAGTACTGGCAACATTCATGTATGTTCCTCTGGACTTATTCATAAATACAGCCAACTTAGGTTAACTGTCTGTTCTACAATCCCATTTCCACCCATCTTATTCCTGACTTTATACACTCATGCCACACCAAAGTCTTATACCCTTAAGTTAATGTGAGATACTGAGTTATCTAACAAAAATCAAATTCTGTACCCTGTTTCTTCAATAATCCCATTTTTCCACTGCTCTTACTATCAACTTCTCACATTTATGCCACACCAGCATCTCCCAAACTTAGGATTCTGTGAACTACCAAGTAAAGTGCCAAGAACCATATACACTACTTAGTTTTCACCTGGAGTAACATTCATATATGCCGCTCTGGACTTGCTCGTAAAGACGTCGGTACTCATATCCGGCCTTATAGTTCACCGTCTGTTCCAAGATGGCCGTGTTCTGTATTGTCATCTGCCAACATGCACACTTTGACTTATCCTGAAAATCAATACATTAAAACTGTAAAGTGGTTTAGACAAGCATAACTATATACCTATCTATCTATTGCCAGACGCCTGAATCCCGTAAGGAGTGGCCACAAACAAACTGCCTAAATGTCAACCTGCCCCCCGCCATTTCACTGCCCTGCTCCCAGCTCACATCCCCCTCTTTCATATACCTCTCCACTCCATCCCTCCATCTCATCCTTGGCCTCCTCCTCCCACTCCCCCCCTCCACCTCACTCACATACACTCTTCTCATCAGTCTCTCACTCTTCATCCTCTCCACATGACCAAACCACCTCAGTGTGTTTCTCCTAATGCTTCCTATCATATCCACATCCACAACTCTCCTTCACCCCCTCATTTGTCAGTCTGTCTCTCCATGTGACTCCACAGGCACCTCTCAAATAACTCATTTCCACTGCTCTCACTCTTGACTTCTGTCCCTCCAACAAGGTCCAAGCTTCACTTTCATTCCTTAGAGTTAGTATCACAATACCGTCATGTAGTAACTTTTTCACTTCCATGCTAACTTCTCTGTATCTTATCACTACTTTCAAGGAACCAGCCACCTTTCTTCCTTGTTGTACTCTTTCGAGCACTTCACCCTCTAAACTTCCATCCTTACTGATCACACTACCCAAGTACTTAAATGCACTCACATTTTACATTTTCTCCTCATGCAACATCACTGTACATTCACTGATTTCACTTCTCTTGAAGACCATAACTTTACTCTTCCTTACATTCACCTTTAGATTCCATTTCTTACACACTCTCCAAAACTCAACAACCTAGCCTTGCAGCTCCACTTTGTTTTCACTTAACAACACAGTATCATCTGCAAACAACAGTACTGGGAGTTTCCAAACACGGCCCTCTCCCATTAGGGCCACTCCAACATCCACTGCCCTACCTTGTATCTCTTTTATAACCCCATCCATATAAAGATTGAACAACCATGGAGACATGACACATCCCTGCTTCAATCCAACCTTCAAGTAGAAAAATTCACTCAGTTCACTATCCACAACAGTGAAGCCTTAGCACCCTCATACATACTCTTCATAGCATTCAACAACTTCCCATCTACCCCATATATTCTTAACACTTTCCAAAACCCTGGTCTGTCCACCCTGTCATATGCCTTCTCCAAATCCATGAAGGCTGCATACAACTTCTTTCCCTTCTCTAGAAACTTTTCCGCTAAAGATCTAAGAATGAATATCTGATCTACACAACCTCTTCCCTTCCTAAAACTCTTCCTGTTTTTCTCCAACTACTTCCTCTGTTATTTCCCTAACTCTGTCAATAAGTATCCTACCATATACTTTTCCTATTACACTAAGAAGACAAATGCCCCTATGATTACCACACACTTCTTTTTCCCCTTTTCCTTTGTACAGAGGAATAATTATACCTGACTTCCAATTCTCTGGGACTCTGCCTGCCTCCCAGGCCCATCTGCACATCTTCCACAACCATTCTACTACTATCTCTCCCCCATGCTTCAGCATTTCACCACACACTCCATCAATTCCTGGGGCTTTCCCCATTTTGACTTTCTTCATTGCATCCACAACTTCCATCCTACTGATTTCTTCCTCTCTTCTCACATCTCTCCTTCTAACTGAGAATAAAAATTTAAACCATTCACTCTGATGATGCAGTCTCTATCTTATTCCTGCTGCTTCCAATCCTTTTTACAGTCAATATACTCTCTGAACTGGGGGGGAGGGGGTTAGATATAGCCTTCATTACCACCTTCAATACTACAGGTCTGTCTCCAGCCGAATAAAATCATCTGGAGGTACCAAGACTAAGATACAAAATGCAATGCTGGATTGAAGAGAGTCAGCAAGATAAAATAAATGTAAAATTAGTTGTAGAACCATAAGACTGAATCAATATGGAAGGACAAAGTGAAGGAGTACATGTGGACTGGTACAGTAAAAGTCCTCTCATTCAGCATCTGGTCTTATAGTATTTCTGGTCTTTCAGCAGTTTTCATAAATACAGTAACACCTCACTATAACAGACTACAGTAAAACCTCGGTATAACGGACTTCAATAGACCAGAATTTGCTTTTATCGGACTCAAGGAGCTACCGGACTAAACTCCTATATATTGGAAAAAGTCCGATAAAGCCAGAAAGCAGTCCGGACTGCCTGACCACTTCAGCTATGTTCACCACAATAAGACAAGTAAAAGACATGTTTTTCAGTGCACAGTACAGTATTATTATGCCATTTGATGAATGTAGTGAAGGTATAACACAGTACAATACTGCAATGGTGGTGAAAACCACTGATGCAATCCGGACTAATGTCTGATTTATCGGAAAAAGTCCGGATGTCGCTTTTATCGGAATTTCGCATTTTTCAGACTGGCTTGGGCCCCAATTAGTCCGTTATAGTGAGGTCTACTGTAATTGGGGCCCAAGCCACTCCAAAAAATGCGAAATTCCGATAAAAATGACATCCGGACTTTCCCCTGCTAATCTGGACTTTTTCCGATATATCAGACATTAGTCTGGATTGCACCAATGGTTTTTAAACAGCTTTCACTACTATTGCAGTACTGTACTGTGTTACCTTCACTACATTACTCAAATGGTACAATAATACTGTAGTAACATGTCTTTTATTTAGCTTACTGTGGTGAACATAGCTGAAATGGTCAGGCAGTCTGGACTGCTTCTGGCTTTATCGGACTTTTTCCGAAATACTGTATGGGAAATTAGTCCAGTAGCTCCTCAAGTCCGATAAAAGCTAATTCTGAGCTACTGAAGTCCATTATATCAAGGTTTTACTGTAGTCCCATTACGAAAATTTTCTGCTCTTCTGGCACATATGCTGAGCTGATCGGCAACCAAGCGCCCACAGTTGCCAATTTGGTGCTGTTGGTGCTAGATCTAGCACTTTTCATTATAATTTAGTGCTTTTCACAATAATTTAGCACCAATAATAAATTAGACTTTCTTCTATATGTAGTGCACTTTTGAAGTCCAATGTAGTGCGAAAATTTGAACAGTTCACCTATAGCTTAGCGCGATTTAAAACTGAGCTTGCTTTGAAGATTTCTGGTTGCCAACACTGCATGCATTGCTGGCCATCATGACTCATAAGTGTCTGGCTTTGTGAGCTAGACCTTTCGAAAGTTTGGAAACTTTGTTGTTCTAGTTTACGGTATACATGTGTAAATATACATAGGTTAAGAAATGTTCATGTGTATTGTGTCATTAAATACATTAAATATAAGTTGTTTTTTAAATATCTAGTGCTTAAGGTTGACCAATAACACTTGCTAAACATTGTGATTGGATTGGGACAACCGACCATGATTGCTAGAAACTTTTTGACTGGTTTTCCTGGTCTCCCAGCAGTTTCTGCTCTTTCGGCACCAGCTTGGTCCTGAAGATGATGAATGAGAGGACTTTTGCTATAGTTTGGAGTGGCAGAAGGGCGTGTGTTCAATGAAAGAAAGATAAAAGGAGAATATGAAGACTGAGAACAACATGTAAGAAAAATGTGGGAGGAGAATGTGGAAGGATATCTTGGAGTGACAAAAGGGAGTGTGGGCAGCATAATCATGGGAAAGCAAGAATGAAATAAAGCCTAACACACCTGGCAGTCGTCCACACAGTCACAGCAAATAAGGAAATCTGGGTCTAAGTTGAGGGGAACATGCTCAGTGGGGAGACGGACATTGCAGTACATCAGCTCTTGTGGCTCTGTTGTGTCCAGTGAGTTTACTCCAGAGATGGGTACGTTCTCCTCACCTTTAGATATATCCTGGAAAAAAAAGGTTTGGTCATCATCAACATCACCATCATCAACACGAACACCAAGCTTTCCTCCTCGTCCTCATAACATGTCTGTATTCTGCACGTCATTGTTATATGTGACAGGGTTCAGTACTGGGTGGTATGTAAGGAGTATGTGCATGTATGTACTCATGCATACATGCATGCACACATGGGTGCATGCAAACATCCAAATGTTTCCAATTGGTTTTCACTAAAGAAAGGGAGTTTGTGGAAGGGGAGGGAGTGATTAGAAATGTAGTGATAAAAGATATAAAAGTGGAAGTGTGGGAAGTGTACAAATTACTGGAAACTCATGAGGTAAGGAAAGCCTCCGGACCGGATGGAATCTCTAATCTGGTACCGAAGGAATGAAGAGAACAACTGGCAGATATGATTCACAGTTTAATTATCTGTTCCCTAGAAGAGGGGAAAGTGCCTCGGGAATGGAAGAGGGCAAATGTGGTACCAATCTATAAGGGAGGAAACAAGGAAGAACCCCTGAATTATTGACCAGTGTCTCTAACCAGCATGGTCGCGAAATTGTGTGAGAGAATCCTGAAAGATAGACGGATAAAATATCTGGAGGGGATGAATATTCTGACTGAAAGTCAGTTTGGATTCAGAAGTGGGAGGTCATGTGTTTCCAACTTATTGAGCTTTTACTCAAGGGCGATTGACGTGTTACAGGAGAGAGACGGTTGGGTGGATTGTCTGTACTTAGATCGGGAGAAGGCCTTCGACAAGGTACCCCACAAGAGACTAATATGGAAATTAGAGCATATCGCAGGACTAAAGGGAAGCCTCCTGGAATGAATGAGAGACTTTTTGAGTGACAGACAAATGAGGACAGTAATAAAGGACGGGACATCTGGATGGAGGGAAGTAACAAGTGGTGTCCCACACGGCTCAGTGTTGGAACCAGTAATGTTCCTGATTTACGTAAATGATATGGTAGATGGAGTGAACAGTTACGCAAGTCTGTTTGCTGATGATGCAAAGATCTTGAGAAAGGTAGAGGTTGAAGAGGACTGTAAAATGCTACAGGAGGATCTGGATAGGATACATGATTGGAGTCGGATGTGGGAAATGAAATTCAACACAAAAAAATGTAAAATTTTGGAAATGGGTAAAAGTACCAAGAGGCCAACATTGAATTATTTGATGGGTAATGAACCAATTAGAAAAACGAGAGAAGAGAAAGATTTGGGAGTGCTGGTCCAGGATAGTCTGTCACCTGAAAAGCACATAAATACAATATTTAGACACATATAAACTCTTGACCAATATAAGAGTGGCATTTAATTACATGGATGAGGAGATGAAAAAATTGATAGTAGCCATGATCTGCCCCAGGGTGGAATATGCAGCAGTAGTGTGGTCCCCAAACAAAAAGAAAGATATAACTAAGATTGAGAGAATACAAAGAACAGTAACCAAGATGGTCCCCAGTCTGACAGATTTGTCATACAGAGAGAGGCTGGAAAGGCTGGATCTGCCTTCCTTTGAGGAAAGGAGAAAGAGAGGCGACATGATTGCAGTGTTAAGGACCATGATAGGAGTAGATAAAATTGACAGAGAAAATCTGTTTGTGTGGGATGAGAGGGTAACAAGAGGACACGGAATGAAACTAAAGAAGCCAAGCTGCTTGAAGGACATCAAGAAATATAGTTTTCCTTATAGATGCACAGACCTGTGGAGTAGCCTGGACAAAGAGATCGTCCAGTTTAAAAACTTAAACGAGTTTAAGGCAAAATTTGACTTATTGAGAAACAGAATGAGAGAGTGTTTCTGATTGGAGATATGAATGGAAAAGTAGGGAATGAGAAGGTGGATGGAGTGGTTGGTGAGTGGGGTGTGCCTGCAGAGATGAATGAGAATGGCAGTGCTTTAGTGGACATTTGTGCTGGGAGGGGGTTGGTGGTAGCTAATACCCTCTTCAGGCACAAAATGATCCATAGGTATACATGGCAAGTGGTGAGAAGAGAGGACGGTGGAATGAATCAACGGAAGGCAATGATTGACTATGTGTGTGTGGATGAAAGGATGAGAAGATGTGTAACGGATGCAAGAGTATATAGAGGTTGGGGGAGTGGACTTTCTGACCACCACTTGGTGGTGGCCAGAATCAGAATCCAAACAAGATGGAGGAAGAGAAGAAGGGAAGGACAGGAGGAAGTATTTGTTACAAGGAGGGTAGAAAAGTTACTAGAGGATGGAATAAAGGCTGAATATAAAAGGGAAGTGGAGGAGCGATTGGGTAAATATAGATTTGAGCAAATGGGGGATGTGGAAGGTGTGTGCAAGGTATTCACAGAAGAAATCTGTGCAGCATGTGAGGTGGTGTGTGGGGTGAAGAGAAGATGAAAGGGGGTTCAGGGAACAGCATGGTGGACTGAAGAGGTGAGAGAGGCTGTGGCACAAAAGAAGAAAGCATATAATGAGTGGATGAGGAACAGGAGCGACGAGGAAGCTGAGAAACGGACGAGAGAGTTATATGTAGTGAGGAGGAGAGAGGTGAAAAGATTAGTAAGAGAGAGTAAGAAGAGAGTGGATGAGGAATTTGGAAGGAATTTGAGTGTAAAGTGGAGGGAATGTAAGAAAATGTTCTGGAAGGAGGTAAAGAGAGCTAGACAGGGTGCCAATGAAGTCAGTGGGGGGTGTGAAAGATAAAAATGGTAGATTACTAGTGGAGAAGGGAGAAAAAGTAAACAGATGGAGAGAACACTTTAATGAACTGTTGAACATAGAGAATGAAAGTAATGCAAGTATAAGTGGCTGGGGAATGGCAGGGAGAAGGAGGGTTGTGAGAAGAGAGGAAGAAATCACCAGGATGGAAGTGGTGGAAGCAATGAAGAAAGTTAAAATGGGGAAAGCCCCAGGAATTGATGGAGTGTGTGGTGAAATGCTGAAGCATGGGGGAGAGATAGTAATAGAATGGATGTGGAAGGTGTGCAGATTGGCTTGGGAGGAGGGTAGAGTCCCGGAGGATTGGAAGTCAGGTATAATTATTCCTCTGTACAAAGGAAAAGGGGAAAAAGCAGTGTGTGGTAATCATAGGGGCATTTGCCTTCTCAGTGTAATAGGAAAAATATATGGTAGGATACTTATTGACAGAGTTAGGGAAATTACTGAGGAATTAGTTGGAGAAGAACAAGGAGGTTTTAGGAAGGGAAGAGGTTGTGTAGACCAGATATTCATTCTTAGATCCTTAGTGGAAAAGTTTCTAGAGAAGGGCAAGAAGTTGTATGCAGCCTTCATGGATCTGGAGAAAGCATATGACAGGGTGGATAGACAAGGTTTGTGGAAGGTATTAAGAATATATGGAGTGGATGGGAAGTTGTTGAAGGCAGTGAAGAGTATGTATGAGGGTGCTAAGGCTGCAGTGCGTGTGGATGGCAAACTGAGTGAATCTTTCCATTTGAAGGTTGGATTGAAACAAGGATGTGTCATGTCTCCATGGTTGTTCAATCTGTATATGGATGGGGTTATAAAAGAGA
This sequence comes from Birgus latro, assembly GCA_018397915.1. Lineage (NCBI taxonomy): Eukaryota > Metazoa > Arthropoda > Malacostraca > Decapoda > Coenobitidae > Birgus > Birgus latro. Next base: position 29,060 of record JAGKTI010003056.1, on the reverse strand, counting down.
TACAAGGTCGGGCAGTGGATGTTGGAG
>JAGKTI010003056.1:0-11330 GCA_018397915.1 Birgus latro | reverse complement strand
CACACACACACACACACACACACACACACACACACACACACAAACATGTATACACTGACAGAAAGATACACACACACACTGTAAGAGAGATATAGCAGTAGTATATGTTCCACCTAAGACAAGAGCATAGATTGATGATGAATACCAGGAGATGTTGTCAGACATGGTTAGTTATCTACAGAAAGTGATTGAGAAAAGCAGCAATATAATTCTAATGGGTGATTTTAATTGTAAAGAGGTGAACTGGGAGGAATGGGACTCAGGAGGTGACGAAGATTCATGGGGCACTATATTGTTAAACATTGTGATGAATAATGTAATGACACAGTGGGTCAAAGAAGAGACACGATTCCGAGGTGATGACACACCAGCAAGATTAAATTTACTGCTAACCAAAGAACCTGACGTAACTGAATCCTTGAAATATCTGTGTCCTATAGGAAAAAGTGATCACGTGGTCATTGAGTTCCAGATGATAATAGGGAACGTGGTGACACGAGATGAGCTCCATAGGCAAGGAAGATACAACTTTGGGAAAGCAAACTTTACGGAATTGAGAAAAATTTTTGAAAATGCAGATTGGAGAAAATTCAGAGAAACAAGAGAGATTCAGAGGAAGTGGGATATCTTTCTAGACCTCTATAATTCAGGAGTGGATAAATATGTTCCAAGAATAAGTGGGAAAGAATAAAGGAAAAAGGAGTGGTTTAATAGAAAGTGTATGATAGCGAAAAAAGAGAGGGACATGGCATGGAACAAATGGAGAAAGAGAGGTAATAGCAGAACAAAGGAAGAATATAAAAGAACTAGAAATGAATATACAAGAATTCGTAAAGAGGAAGAAAGGAACTTTGAAAAAGGTATAATCGACAAACGTAAGGGTGAACCCAAATTGTTTTATAGATTTGTTAATGGCAAATTGAAACAAAAGGAAGGAATCACCAAACTGAAAGTAGGAGAGGTCTATAATGATGCGGCAATGCAAGCTGAAATAATGAACAAATGTTTCCAATCAGTTTTTACTAACGAAGGAGAGTTTGTGGAGGGGGAGGTAGTGACTAGGAATGTGTTGATAAAAGATATAAAAGTGGAAGTGCAGGAAGTGTACAAATTACTGGAAACTCAAGATGTAAGGAAAGCCCCAGGACCAGATGGAATTTCAAATTGGGTACTGAAGGAATGCAGAGACCAACTGGCAGATAAGATTCACAGTTTAATTGTGTGTTCGCTGGAAGAAGGGAAAGTGCCTCGGGAATGGAAGAAAGCAAATGTGGTACCAACTTACAAGGGAGGAAACAAGGAAGAACCCCTGAACTATAGACCAGTGTCCCTAACCAGCATGGTTGCAAAATTGTGTGAGAAGGTTCTGAAAGATAGGTGGATAAAATATCTGGAAGAGATGAATATTTTGACTGAAAGTCAATTTGGATTTAGAAGTGGAAGGTCATGTATTTCCAACTTGTTGAGCTTTTACTCAAGAGCGATTGATGTGCTGCAGGAGAGAGACGGTTGGGTAGATTGTGTATATTTAGATTTGGAGAAGGCCTTTGACAAGGTACCTCATAAGAGACTAATGTGGAAATTAGAGCATATAGGAGGACTGAAGGGTAACCTCCTGGAATGGATGAAAGACTTTTTGAGAGACAGACAAATGAGGACAGTAATAAAGGACAGGATGTCTGGATGGAGAAAAGTAACAAGTGGTGTCCCACAGGACTCGGTGTTGGCGCCAGTAATGTTCCTGATTTACATAAATGATATGGTAGATTGAGTGAACAGTTATGCAAGTCTGTTTGCTGATGATGCAAAGATCTTGAGGAAGGTAGAGGTTGAAGGAGACTGTAAAATGCTGCAGGAGGATCTGGTTAGGATACATGACTGGAGCCAAATGTGGGAAGTGAAATTCAACGCAAAAAAATGTAAAATATTGGAAATGGGTAAAAGCACCAAGAGACCATCACTGAATTATATGATGGGTAATGAACCAGTCACAAAAGCGAGAGAAGAGAAAGATTTAGGAGTGCTGGTCCAGGATAGTTTGTCACCTGAAAAACACATCAACAAGATAGTTAGAGAGACATATAAAATCTTGACCAACATAAGAGTGGCATTTCATTACATGAATGAAGAGATGATGAAAAAACTGATAGTGGCCATGATCCACTCCAGGTTAGAATATGCAGCAGTAGTGTGGTCCCCACACAAAAAGAAAGATACAAACAAGACTGAGAGAATACAAAGAACAGCAACCAAGATGGTCCCCAGTTTGGCAGATCTGTCATATAGTGAGAGGCTAGAAAGGCTGGATTTGCCATCCTTAGAGGAAAGGAGAGAGAGGGGTGACATGATTGCAGTGATCAGGACCATGATGGAGGTAGATAAAATTGATAGAGAAGATCTGTTTTTATGGGATAAGAGAGCAACAAGAGGACATGGACTGAAACTGAAGAAGCCACGCTGCTTGAAGGACATCAAGAAATATAGTTTTCCGTATAGAGGCATAGACCTGTGGAATAGACTGGACAAAGAGATCGTCCAGTCTAAAAACTTAAACGAGTTTAAAGCAAAATTTGACTTATTGAGAAACAGAGACGGGACCCCACGAGCGTAGCTCATTTCCTGTATACCACAATTAGGTAAATACAATTAGGTAAATACACACACACACACACACACACACACACACACACACACACACACACAGACTCGTATGCATACAAGCACACGCAAGCACCCAAAGCATGAGGCCTGGTATGGCCGTTACCAACGTTTTTTTATTGTCAACGTTATAATGCGTTAATTTCTTGCTGCAGCATTCATAGGTATATTAATACTTTTTACATGTCCCAGTGTTTCGTTTGTGTATTAGTAATGTGGCTACGAGTGTAAAGTACGGGGTTAGCTTGAGATGTAACTGCCACTTAAGAATGGCGAGTGGAGGAATGGGTGGGGTAGGGGTATGGGGGAGGGTAGGGAGCTGGGGTAGAGGGGGGTGGAGCTTGTTTTGTCACCCCCTCCTGTCTTCCCTGGGTATACAGGGGTACAAAGAGGGCACCCTGAGCAGAAATTGCTGATCATGAGTGTGCCTGTAAAAAAAAATAAAAAGTAAATAAATAAAAAATAAAAAGGTGACTGGTGTCTGGAGTGATTCCCTGTCAGCAGATATAGTCCGCTGCTTCTGAAATCCGTTGATTCGAGGTCTGTAGAGTCGAGGGTCGACTGTACAATTAGGTAAAGACAGACAGACAGACAGACAGACAGACAGACAGACACACACACACACACACACACACACATACACACACACACACACACACCGCTCGCTGGCGCAGTGGTAGCGTTCTCGCTTGCCATCTGGTAGACGGGAGTTCGTGCCTTGCTCAGGTTGCGAAAAGTTTCACTGATGAAGTGGGTGGTTACTGTCCCCCTTGAGCAAGGGGATGGGTATATGCGTGTGTGAAGGTCACAGCCTTGCCCATAGAACGGACTATATGAGCTCTCAGCTCCCTTCCGGGAGGGTAAAAGCTGACGATCACTACCATCAAGTGATCCTGACCAATCCTGACCGACCCGGTGAGTTACACACACACACACACACACACACACACACACACACACACAAATGTAAGGAAGAACCTAATTTGTTTCAGGTTTGCCAATGGCAAATTGAAACACAATGAAGAAATCAATAAGCTGAAAGTACAAGGAAAGGTCTACAAAGAAGTGGTAATGCAAGCTGAAAAAAAAGAACAAAAGTTTCCAATCAGTTTTCACTAAAGAAAGTGATTTTGTGGAGGAGGCGGCAGTGACTAGAAATGTACTGTTAAAAGATATGGAAATGGAAGTGCAGGAAGTGTATAAATTACTGGAAATTCATGACGTAAGGAAGGCCCCAGGGCCTGATGGGATCCCTAATTGGATAATCAAGGAATGCAGAAAACAACTGTTGGATATGATTCATGGCTTAATTGTGTGTTCTCTGGATGCAGGGAATGTAATGAATAAATAAGGAAGGAAACAATAAGCTGAAAGTAAAAGGAAAGGTCCACAAGATGTGATAATGCAAACTGAAATAATGAACAAAAATTTCCAATCAGTTTTCAATAAAGAAAGTGATTTTGTGGGTGAGGCGGGAGTGACTAGAAATGTCGTGTTAAAAGATACAGAAATGGAAGTGGAGGAAGTGTATAAATTACTGGAAACTCAAGATATAAGGAAGGCCCCAGGGCCTGATGGTATCCCTAATTGGATTATAAGGGAATGCAGAAAACAACTGGTAAATAAGATTCATGGCTTAATTGTGTGGTCTCTGGAAGAAGGGAATGTTATGAATAAATAAGGAAGGAATCAACAAGCTGAAGGTACAAATAAAGGTTTACAAAGATGTGGTAATGCAAGCTGAAATAATGAACAAAAGTTTCCAATTGGTTTTCACTAAAGAAAGTGATTTTGTGGAGGAGGTGGGAGTGATTAGAAATGTAGTGTTAATAAATACAGAAATGGAAGTGCAGGAAGTGAATAAACTACCGGAAACTCAAGATGTATGACAGACCCCAGGGACCGACGGGATCCCATGTTGGATTATGAAGGAATGCAGAGAACAACCGGTGGATAACATTCAGGATTTAACTGTGTCTTCTCTGGAAGAAGGGAAAGTCCCTTGGGAATGGAAGAGGGCCAATGTGGTGCCAATTTACTAAGGAGGGAATAAGGATGAGCCCCTGAATTACAGACCAGTGTCCCTGACCAGCATGGCTGCAAAATTGTACAAGAGAATCTTGAAAGACAATTGGATAAAATATCTGGAGGAGATGGACATTCTGGCAGAAAGTCAGTTTGGATTCAGAAATGGAAGGCTGTGTGTCTCTAATTTGTTGAGCTTCTACTCAAGGGAAACTGACATGCTACAGGACAGATATACTTGGGTAGATCATGTGTACCTAGATCTGAGGAAAGCCTTTGACAAGGAACCTCAAAAGCAACTAATGCAGAAACTGGAGCACATAGGAGGACTAAAGGGGAACCTCTTGGAGTGGATGAGCCTTCATTCAGGACAGAGAGAGATAAGGAGAGTAATAAAGGACACGATGTCAGAGTGGAGGGAAGTAACAAGCGCAGTCCTGCAGGGCTCAGTACTGGGGCCCATAATGTTCCTGATTTACATAAACGATATGTTGGATGGAATTAACAGTTATGCAAGTCTGTTTGCAGATGATGCAAAGATCACGAGGAGAGGAAAAGTTGAAGAGGACTGTAAAATGCTACAGGAAGACCAGGACAGGATTTACGATTGGAGCTGGGCATGGGAAATGAAATTCAATACAAAATAATGCAAAATAATGGAAATGGATAAAAGTTCCAAGTGACCGTCACTGAATTACTTGATGGGAAAGGAACTTTTTTTTTTTTTTATGTGTCCGACTCTGGGCATAGGCTTCACAGCCTGCTATCAAGGCCCAGCAGTCCTCCTACTTACCATACACCTCTACATGTCACCTAATCACAAAAGGGAGAGAAGAGGACCTAGGAGTGTTGGTCCGGGATAATTTGTCACCCGAAAAACAAATTAACTGTCAGTGAAACATATAAGCTCATGACAATATAAGAGTGGCATTTCATTACATGGATGAGGAGATGACAAAAAAATTGATAGTGGCCATGATCCGCCCTAGGTTGAAATATGCGGCACTGGTGTGGTCCCCACATAAAGAGAAAGACGTAAACAAGATCAAGAGAATACAAAGAACAGCAACCAAGATGGTCCCTAGCCTGGCAGATCTATCACACAAAGAAAGTCTAGAAAAGCTGGGTCTGCCTTCCTTAGAAGAAAGAGAGATGGGGTGACATGACTGCCGTGTTCAGGGCCATGATGGTTCAATTATTCATTCATCATCCAATCCTGTGTTACCCCAAGAGATGAGTAGGAGCCCTGGGCTAGGCAAGTTGGTCCTGACATTTCAGATGAGAGTGACCAGCCTCACTCATCCCTGAGTGGCATTATGAGAGAATAAACCCCAACAACCCCTTGGATATAAACCTGCACAGGCTCAATCTGACTGGAGTGCCTTAATTACCCACTAAACCACCAGGTGTCATTATTTGGTTCTATGGTTACCTTACCTCCCAGCACAGTAAATCATTTCCTGGTGTACATGAAACTATGTACAGTATTTGGCTTGTCACTCTGTGTACAGTCACCTGTTGACAGAGAGAAGAGGAAAGAAAAAAGGAAAGAAGGACAGAAGAAGATCGAAGGAAGGAAGAGAAGAAAGGGCAGTCACACAAGAGCAGAACTACACTGAGTGAGTGGATGGTGAGCACCATCACCTGCAGACAAAACTGACTGAAAAGATCTGTTTGCACGGGATGGGGAAGCAACAAGAGGATATGAAAAGAAATTGAAAAAGACAAGTTGCCTGAAGGATATCAATATAGTTTTTCATACAGATGCACTGACCTGTGGAACAGCCTGGACAATGAGATCATCCAGTCCAAAAACATAAATGAGTTTAAAGCAAAGTTTGACTGGTTTAGAGATGGAGACGGGACCCCACGAGCATTGCTCATTTCCCGTATATCACAACTACATAAATACAACAAGATTTCTATCCTTCTACCTGTGCCTTCATCTCTAGCTTCCTTTCTGGTCATTCTATAGCCGCTGTTGTAGACGGCCATCGTTCTTCTAGATCTATCAACAGTGGTGTTCCTCAGGGCTCTGTCCTATCACCAACTCACTTCCTTTTATTCATCAATGACCATCTAAGCTGTACATCTAACCCTATCCACTCGTACACTGATGATTCCACCCTTCACCTTTCCATTCGGTTCCTGCAATGTCCATTTCAGCAGTTACTTCAGCAAACAAGGGATGAGGCTATGGCACACCTAATGTCTGACTTGGCTCGTATCTCTGACTGAGGTAAAAATAATCTTCGTGTTTTTAATGCATCTATCAACCCGACAAAATCTTCCACACGAGTACCCACTAGGGATTTATCTTGGAAAGAACATATTACATCTCTTGTAAAATCTGCTTCCAAGAGATTAAGTGTGCTAAGCCAACTCCGAACCTTCTTTACCTCTGCACGGTTGTTGACTTGATACACGAGTTTTATTCACCACTGTGTGGAGTACAACGTTCATGTGTGTGGAGGCTCCCCACATACAGCTCTTCTCAATAGGGTGGAGTCAAAGGCTTTTCATCTCCTTAACTCTCCTCCTCTTACTGGCTCCCTTCAACCTCTGTCTCTTCTCTGCACTGTTGCATCTTTATTTCTTTTCTATCGCTACTTCAATGGCCACTGTTCCTCTGAACTGTCTTCTTGCATCCCTCCACCTCTACGATGGGCACAGAGCACCCATCTAGCAACAAACTCACATCCCATCACTGTCCAACTCTCTAATGCAAGAGTTAACCGTTACTCCCAGTCCTTCTTTTATGCAACAGGTCAACTCTGGAACTGTCTTTCTCTGTGTGTATTTCCTACTTCCTATGATTTCCAGTCTTTCAAACGTAGTGTGTCCAGGTACCTCGAATTGAACGGATCTTGAATTTGGCTCTCTTTCGTATTGTTTTTGTTCTTTCTTGGATGGAACAGTTTGCAGACCCATGGCCTTTGGTTCCTTCTTCCGTACATTAAAAAACACACACACACACAGACAAGAGAGACGCAAAAGAATCGGGATATCTATGTAAGCAACCTCGTCACGGCGCATAACTCTGAGGCTGTCATTATTGTACCCTGATAACATATCTGTCAACTGTGCGTCTGATTCTGTCTCATATTATACATGAATCATATTATTGTACACATATATTATACAGGAACATTATTATCCATCCATCATCCAATCCTACATTGCCCCATAATGAGCGTAACAGCCCGGGGCTAGGCAAGTTGGTCCTGACATTTAAGATAAGAGTGACCAGCCTCACTCATCCCTTAGTGGCATTACGTAAGCAACCAACCTCAACCACCCTTTGGATATAAACCTTCACTGGCCCAATCCAACTGGAGCACCACAATTACCCACAAAACCATCAGGCACCATAATTTGGTTATACAGTTACCACCCAGCATAGTAAATGGTTTCCTGGCATAAAGGAAACCATTTGGCTTGTCACTCGGTGTACAGTCACCCATAGGGACAAGGAACATGAGAGAATGAAGGAAAGAAAGATAAAAAAAGGGTGTAAAGTCACCAGCATACAGAAGGATGAAGAAAGAATGAAGTAAAGTAAGACTGAAGAGGAAGGAAGGAAAGGAGGGAGGAGAGGAAAGGGAAGACACCCGAGAGCAGCACTACATCGAGCAAATGGATGGTGAGCGCCCCCACCTACCAAAAAACATTATTACACATGAACATATTATACAAATCACAAGCATATCATATTATGCACAAAATCAGAAACATTGCTGATGGGTAGGTTGCCAAGGCACACTAATGACAACCTCAGAGTCACATGCCACGACTATACAACTCGGGTGTGGAAAAAATCAATATGTGCCCGGAGTTTGCGGGAAAGAGAACTAGAAAAGGATTGGTTCAACAGGTGTTTGACAGCAAAAAGAGAAAGGGATGCGGTACGGAACAAATGGAGAATGGCAAAAATTCAACAAAGGAAGAATACAAACGAACTATAAATGATTATACAAGAATCTGCAGAGAGGAAGAAAGAACCTTTGAAAGACGTACACTGTAACTGACAAATGTAAAGAGGAACCTAAATTGCTTTACTGGTTTGTCAATGGCAAACTGAAACACAAGGAAGGAATCAACTAGCTGAAAGTGCAAGAAAAGGTCTACAAAGATGCAGTAATGCAAGTTAACCCTTTCGCGCACGGTACCGCGATTTCCGTTACATGTGTCGGGAAGCCGACAAGCCTCCCCTCAGGCAGATGCAAGCAGACACACAGCTGTTACAGGTGTGGAGACGAGTACACCTGCTGGATGTGAGTTTAGAGTGAAACACAGACAGAAGAGAAAGAGCAGGGATTCGATGTCGACTCTACGTATAGCTGCGGACAATAAGTATAGGGAGGTGGAGTAAGGAAGGAAGGTTGAGAGAGAGAGATAAAAGTAAAAGCAGGCTGAGAGCAGGAGGAGAGAGAGTAAGAGGAGTGATGGTGGTGTTGGATAGGTGTTTATGCAGACAAGTGCTGACTATGCAGTTCAGGGCGTGAGAACACATGCTGACTATGGAGTTTGCGCCGTGGGAACGCAAGTTGACACAGCGTTCTGCTAGGGCCTCTACGGTGGATGACACGCGGGTGACGTGTGGATGAGGGCGGTGGATGAGTAGGTGAGGCCATCACCCACCTCGCAACCATGTGACCTGCTGGTAAACATCGGCAACCCTTGAAGCCAGAATAGGGTACGGAGTTCAGCTGAGATTTGGGGCTAGCTAGAGCTCTGGGTGACGCCGTGACGGGAGGACCCAGTTTGACGTAGCCTGACGTAGCCTGGGGCGGAGACACGTCGCGAGGGACATCGCTGTGTAGCCGACAGTAAAAGTTCCAGGGGCGACATGAAAGTACTTCTGTTAACAGTGAGTTAAAAGTACAAGCTTATTGTAATCGCGGGTACAACTTGTGAGCAGTGCTATTATATTTGTCTGTCGTCTGGGACTGGTAAAAAGGACTCCTAGTTAGAAACGGAAGGAGAAAAGACTTTAAATGTTTAAATGTGTTTTTCTTGTACTAATGTAACAGTGTAACTTTATATATACAAGTGAATAAAGATTGTGCTTTATTTATAACAGCACTAGTAATTATTATAGGATTATATATATAAGATTGCTTTTAAACCACAGAACTTTTATGAGAGCTTTGATTAATTAATATTGTGTTAGTAATAAAGTGAATTGAGTGTAGATGTTTTAGTGCGGTTTCTAGCACGGAACTTTATATGAAGTGAAATGAGGTGGGAAAATACCTCATGACTTTTATGTGTGTAAATATCTTGTGAATATGGGGGTGTGGGTGTATTGGTTGCGGAGAAATGGGTGGAGTATGTTATGAATGTCATGAGAGTAAGTAATAGGATAATAGTAGTGAAAATTTTGATCGGATGGGTGATGGTTTCAGTTATATCAGCATATGCTCCGCAGGTAGGATTGGATGACGCAGAGAAGGATAGATTTTGGGATGATTTAATACGTGTAGTAAGTGGTATGGGTGATGATGAGGTAGTGGTTCTGGGAGGGGATTTAAATGGTCATGTTGGTGAAGCAGCTCAAGGCTATGAAGGAGTCCATGGAGGATGTGCATATGGTGTGAGGAATGCGGAAGGGGAAAGAATACTCGAGTTTGGGGAGGCTATGGACATGATTGTGTGCAACACACATTTTAGAAAAAGAGTGAGTAGATTGATTACGTACGAGTCCGGGGGAAATAGTGGCCAGATAGATTATTTTCTGGTCAGGAGGGTTGATAGGAGATTAGTGAGGGATGTTAAAGTTATAGGAAGCGAGGAGTGTGTGCAGCAGCACAAACTGTTGATTTGTGACATGGTGCTTAAGGAACGAATGATGAGAAGGAGGACATATGTACCTAGGAGGAAAATATGGAAGCTGAGAAACCAATCAGTAAGGGATGCCTTTTATAGTGAGATGAGGAGAGTGGTGGCTGAACAGGAAGCCGAAGATAGAGACGTTAATGAACAGTATGGAACCCTTAAGAACAACCTCTTGAGACTTACCGATGCAGTATGCGGTTGGACAAAAGGCCCACCAAGACATAAAGTAACTTGGTGGTGGGATGAGGGTGTAGAAGCCACAGTTAAGGAGAAGAGAAGGCTCTTCTGGGAATGGAAGAAGGGTGGTAACAGGGAGGAGTACTTGGCTGCCAAGCGCAGGGCTAGAAGAGAGGTATACAGGGCGAAGTCTGAGTCACAGAGAATTTTACTTGATAATCTAAATCATGAAGGAAGGAAAAATATGGTTTTTAAGGTGGCAAATCAGGTGAAGAGAGATAATCGGGACATTGTAGGCGAGCAGTGTGTGAAGAATGATGAAGGAAGGGTAGTGGTAAACAGTGAGGATATTAAAGATGCATGGAGAGAGCATTATAGCCGGTTGTTGAATGAGGAGTTTGATTGGGATAGGGAAGGTTTGGAGCCAGGTGATCCAGTGTTTGGGCCTTGGCCTTTGATTGACGCTGCTACTGGGAGTGAGGCAATAGGCAGGATGCGGGTGGGGAAGGCGGCAGGTGTGTCTGGGTTGACTGCCGAAATGTTGAAGGCCTCAGGAGATATTGGGGTGAGGTTAGTCACTGACCTGATAAATAGGATTATATATGAGTGTGTTGTCCCAGATGATTGGCTGA
>JAGKTI010003055.1:40416-60794 GCA_018397915.1 Birgus latro | reverse complement strand
CTGCTTTTAATTTAATTCTTTCATGCATGGTTATTAAGTGCACCAGCTATGAAAAAGGTTGAAGCAGTGAATTTCATGTCCGGTCATAACCTAACCTAACCTAACCAAACCTAACCTAACTTAACCTAACCTAACCATTTTTCTGGTAGCAGTTAACATCATTTACTGTATTTGATGCTTTGTATCCAATAATTTTGTGCATAGAATGTGAGAAAAGATGATTTCCATGTCCGATACTTACTTATACTATGCTGGCAAGTTCGAGCTCCTATGACTCTCACACCCCTAAATCATCATTTTTTGGTTAAAATTCAATAAATTCATGCTATGGATGCATTATTTATGTGAAAAGGGACCTATACATGTCCACTAGGGAGGTAGGAAGGTAGTTTTCTGATTTAGGTTAGGTTAGGTTAGGGTCATGAAAAACCAGTGCTGGAGCTTCAGGACCAATATCCGGACAAAACCAATATCCGGACATGCCTTTGGCTCTATTATGTCAGATATTGGAGGGATTACTGTACAGTAAAAGTCCATTAATCCGAATACTGATATTCCGAAAATCCCAATAATCCGAATTTTTGAAAAAAAAAATCAAACTGGGCGCCAAATGTACCACATTGCTGAGCAGTGTGGTCATGAATCAGGTAATGCATGGATTGGCAACTCCTCATAAACAACCACCCACTTTTGGATCTGTACCGTAGGTTTAAAGAATTTTCCACAGTAATACATATTAAGTTTCTGTGCTTTTACAATACGTGCATATTATCATTAACCCTGGACTTACTGTCTCTGATTGGATTTACCTGCCTACAACTGCTGTTTTCAACACAATGCATTGCTGGTGAGTTAAACAACCCATAACATCTCTTAATTTACCATTTACAGTTCGTGTCTTCAGTAATACATTATTAAGTAAAAAAATTGTGTAATACGTAATGTTAATATGTGCCATATTGTATTATGAATGAATGAAAAGTGATCCATTTGTTAAAATTTCAGTTTAGACATGAAATTAAGTGTCTTAGGGGTCCCACCCAAAGATCCGAAAAATCTGATAATCTGAATGATTGTCGGTCCACTGCCATTCGGGTGAATGGATTTTTACTGTACTGTACTTTACAAGTACTAGAATATGATGCTCCATCCATCCATCATCCAATCCTATGTTGCCCCATGAGGAGCGAAGGAGCCCAGGGTTAGGCAAGTTGGTCCTTACATTTAAGATGAGAGTGACCAGCCTCACTCATCCATGAGTGGCATAACATGAGCAATAAATCCCAACCACCCCTTGGATATAAACCTATAGAGGCTCAATCCGACTGGAGCACCATAATTACCCACTAAACCACCAGGCACCATAATTTGGTTATATGGTTACCACCCAGCATAGTAAATGGTTTCCTGGTGTACAGGAAGCCATTTGGCTTGTCACTCAGTGTAGAGTCACCCATAGGCAGAAGGAAGAGAAAAGAATGAAGGAAAGAAAGACAGAAGAGGGAGTGTAAAGTCACCCATAGGTAGAAGGAAGAGGAAAGAATGAAAATATGATGCTAATCCTGATAAAGCATTATGGTAGGAGTGCAGTTGTGGTATTGTTTTTACAGTCTTATTCTGCCATATATCTATGGGAAATTAGCTGCAAAATGTTAAAAATATCCACCAGTTTAAAACGAACAATACTTCAGGTACTGCAATTTTTTCCTCCTATCTAGGTATGAGCATCGTGGTCCTGAGGGTCGGTGTGGAGTGGCATGGGGCTCCTCCCCCTCATACACGGCTGTCTGGGCACTGTCAGTCTTTCTCATCCCTGTCATCATCATGCTTGTGTCGTACTACTTCATTTTACAGGTGAGTTTTTTGGGGGATTCTTTTATACTTTTGTCTCCCCACTACTGTATTGTTTTCATTTTTACTACACTTTCATCTCATATGACTTCCTTTTTCATTACTGCATCTCATACATCTTGATTTTTACTTGATAGTTACTCCTTGTCTTATGTCAGAGATATGTTCCAAAATACTGCAAAATTTTCATTACAATTTGTACACTCACTTAGACAGAACTGGCAGATCAGCTTTATAGGCAGCAGTGGCACTTTCTTTGGCAATTTTTCTGTAATTTAGTGTAAAATTCTATCTGTTTATCTATAGCCCGACGCCCTAATCCCACGAAGGGTGACCGCAGACAAAACGCCTCCTGGTCGCTCTGTCACCCACTGTTTGGCTGCCCTCCCCCCCAACTCACTCCCCCCTCCCTCATATAGCTCTCAACTCCATCCCTCCACCTCATCCTTGGTCTCCCTCTCCTTCTCCCTCTCTCCACTTTACCCACATTCACCCTCTTTGTCAGTCTTTCATTCTCCAGTCTCTCCACATGTCCAAACCACCTCAGAGTTCTAATTTTCTCAATCACATCCACATCCACCCCATAACGTTCTTTAACTTCTTCATTCATCAGCCTGTCCCTCCGCATCACTCCACATAGGCTACTCCTCTCATGTAACTCATTCCACTGCTCTCACTCTTGACTTGTTCCCCTCTAACAAGGTCCACGCCTCACTTCTGTACGTCAGGGTAGGGATCACAATACTATCATGCAGTGACATATTAACTTCTTAACTTAAAGTGTAAAATTAACAGCAAGAAATAACAACAACAAAAGTAACTTACAGTACTTATTTCATTACTTTAGCTCACACTTCATTATGTACTAAAGTATTTCATATAACATAATTGTGCAGCTGTCTTTCATTACCAGTCTGATTTTCTTCTAGTATGCATCACTTTTGTACACATTTGTACCACACTCATTCACCCTTTTGACTTACCACGCCTCATTTCACCTACAGATTCTCTCTCCCCCCCCCCCCACAATATCTACTGTACATCCAGGCTCTGTAAAACCATGCCATCTTCTCAGTAAGCACAAACACATCTATCCCCTGATCATTAAACATGCTCTTCTTTCACAAATCACCACCAGTATATTTCTTTTCCTTTCCCCTCTTTGCAGCCAGCCCCTTCCTTACCACTTTCTTATTAATTTCTCCTACTTGTGACTTTACAAATGCCATACATTTATGTGTTAATGTGGGCACTGACATGTAGTCCTCTTGCAGTCATAATGCTTAATATTGGACATAAGTTTTGAGCATTTTGTCATACTCAAATATGCAAGTACATGTACACATTTCTCACACCCTCGCTCGCAATGTAGAACATCTGTCTCCTTTTAACCCCTTCAGTCAGATTATGTACTTTTCATTTATTGTTAGTTACAGACAACTTTATTCAGCTTTGGAGAGACATCTGGCATGAGAAGTCTTTCTTGAGTTGAAAGAATTTGTCCGGAGGTAAAGCAAGAGGAAACAAATCTGATATCATCATAGTGAAGTGGCTGCTGGTAATCCTTTCTTTTTAAGTTCTCCAGCACTGATGTACTCCAACCCTTAAATAACTGGGGATCACTTATCCTTATTTTTTTTTTTTTCCTTTTGCATGCTTATTGAGCCCTCCTTTTATTTCCAAATCTGTTAGTAACCACTGCCCCTTTCCATATCATATACTGTATTCCTTTATCATTGTGAAGTGTACTTTCAGTCATTCATTGAATATAAATTGAGAATTAGCATAAGCTGAGTATAAACAGATATATGATTATAATTTGAAGTTTAACCTTTTGTTTGATAAAGCACCTTCAGATACCTTTAATATACAGTAGTTTCTGTGTTTAGTAATTGCTTATTTTATACAGTACTGTACAGAACAGCATTAGGCATTCATGTTGTACGTAATGCAGTATCCCAATATTTATGATATACTGTACAATTTTGCTTTTTTCATTTCTTTTCCCATATTTCTCTTCTAGGTACTGATCCACTTTCTGAATTTCACTTAAGTACAGTAATTTGTTTTCTAACCACTCCTCATAGGCACACTGGAGCAGTTCTCATAATAATTTCCACCTTGTCACAGAGGAACAACTCTAATAATACATTTCACCTTGTCACACAAAAACAAGTCTCATAATAATCTTCACCTTTTCACACAGGTTGCACGTAACAAGTGTCGACGTATCCATGTGGGCAAAGTCCTGGGGGCCTCCACATCCCCCCCTGTCACCCCTGACCCCTCCTCATCCATGTGCCTGGATGGCCCTGCCCTCTCAGACCTCCTGCCAAACAACACAGGCATCATGCACACGCCTAGAGACCTAATACAGATTAACTCAGATATCATGCAGACTAGTTCAGACATTGCTAAGACAACTGCAGACCTCACACCCACACAGTCAGAGAACCCTCCATTATTTCCATTACTGGCCAATGGGGTACCATTCTCATCTGGCAGCAGATACAGTCAGATGGGAAATGGAGTGGTGAATGGTATGGGAAACGGACATGATGGTGGACAAAGCCTCGAGTCCAAAAGTAGCCTTCGCAACCTCCTGAGAAGCGACTCTAAGAATGGATTGCGTGGCTCATTTGGAAATGGAGCAGGAGGGCTTGTTTGTAACAGTAAATGGGGGGGAAATGGTTCATATCCCCCCACTGCCCCGAGCACACTGGAGAGTTACAGCCGCAGCATGACTGGCATGAACAAGGTGAGATCTTAGATGGATTCTTTGGCATAGCTGAGAAAACTTGCTCTGCACTGGACTACTGATGTTTTATTCACAGTACTGTACTTCATGTAATGACTCCACTTCAGTGGTAGAATTTGTAAAATTTCACCCATGCTATCTCCAGGCAATTTTATTCATCCTGTGGGAGACCTCTTTAATATAGGGGTTATTGAAAGCTGTACCATATTTCTCAAGTTTGAAAATTCTCTCATAATTCTGGCATCGCCTTCCGAAGGCATCTTATTGCCAGAAACACTGATCTGAGAAAATGCTTATTAAATTTCTATATCGGTGACCTTTGAAGGTAGATCATAAGACACTTCAGGCACCGGTGGGAGTGTTGCCATCCAGACGAACCTTTATTTCAGTATCCATAGAAAACAATGTCTCACCACGGGTGGGCTGGGAGGTGTAGAAAAGAAGCGCGCTTATGAGTGATGGTGTCACTCCTCCTTCCTGCCGTCAGCTGATCAACATTTAACATTCAAATACTTCTCACTATTGCGGGTACTATTTCCCAGCCTCTTCCCCAACCATTGCCAGCTTCTTCCCCAACCATTTCCAGCTGATCAGTGTTTGTGGCGATAAGACACCTTCAGGAGGCGGCTCGTGAATTAATCTAAAATTGTCTGGAGAGAGAAGCAGGAAACATTCATCATTCATTCATCATCCAATCCTACGTTGCTCCATGTGTAGTGTAGGAGGCTGGGGCTAGGCAAGCTGGTCCTGACATGACATTTAAGATGAGAGTGACCAGCCTTACTCATCCCCAAGTGGCATTACTTGAGCAATACACCCCATCCACCCCTTGGATATAAACCTTCACCGGCTCAATCCGATTGGAGCACTGTAGTTGCCCACTAAACCACCAGGTGCTAAAATTTGGTTTTATAGTTACCACCCAGCATATGAAATAGTTTCTTGGTGTACAGGAAACCATTTGGCTTGTCACTTATTGTAGAGTCACCCACAGGCAGAAGGAAGAGGAAAGAAAGACTGAAAACGGAGTGTAAAGTCACCTGTAGGCAGAAGGACGAGGAAAGAATGAAGGAGAGAAAGACAGAAGAGGATGGAAGGAAAGAAGGATGGAGGAGAGGAAAGGGCACACACCCGAGACCAGCACTACATCGAGTGAGTGGATGGTGAGCGCCCCCACCTACCACTTAAGAAGGAAATAAAAAATGAAATTTTGTCTGTAGGTAGTAGTAGTAGTAGTTGTTCCCTAGGCAGTCTGGCTGAACAGCCCCAAGTCCCTAAGGAAGGCCATGGCCGAGACCGGGCTTTCCCACAGAGCTCTCAAGGAGTGTATGTTGTGTTGTTGGGGTAGGTGATTGTGTGCAATGCAGTCTTCCACGATTTGCTTAATAGTATGGGGTGCTGTGTTACATCCTGGACAGGCATCAGTGACGGAGTCATCCAGCCTCTTCTGATAACTCAAGAGGGCTGGATGATGCCCACATCTCAGCCTGCCCAGGTGGACCCTGTCCTCACAGGGGAGATAGCGTTCAGAAGAATGGATATCAGGAGGCCGTGCATGCAGCTGTGTGTTTCCTTCGAGTGACTGAATGGAATGGCGAGTGATATGATTATGAATATGCTTCTGGAAGCTGGTCTGAGGCAGGCAGGGGGGAAGAGATGATAGTATTTGTGTATGATATCGTGTGCTGGGTGTTGTTTTGATGTTCCTTGGTGTGTATGGATGTGCTGCCACGTAGTGTAGTGGATGTTGTGGGTTTGTGGAGGCTGTAGCGAGAATTTGGGTGCCTCTCATGTCTAGATGATCCATGACTTTGAGGACTTTGGTTTCTTGGTGTAGGTGGTCTGTAGGTATAGTAGCTGTGCAGCCTGTGATTATTTTTAAGGCCTTGTTTTGTATGGTCTGAAGAGTGTTGTAGTGTGTTTTAGTGAGGTTAGGAGCCCAAGCAGGGCTTTCATAATTCATCACTAAAGGTATATATTGTTTGTATACTGTGGTGGTGGTTTCTTTGTTGTGTCCAAATGTTGTATGGGGAAGTGACTTCAAGGCATTGAGTCTAGGTGTTAAATTATTTTTGATGTTTGTGATGTTGTTGAAATGACATTGATGTATTGTATGTTACACCAAGGATTTTGTGTGTGTGTGTGTGTTTGTGGTAGGGGAATGTTGTCTATGGTGAGGTGTGGAATGTGACTGTGTTCTGCTGTCCAGTTGGTGAGAAGGGTCCCTGTAGATTTGGCTGGGGCTATTTTGAGTCTGTTGGTGGTGAACCATTCATGTAGTGTGTTGAGGTAGGGTTGGAGGATTTGTGTGGCTGTGTTTGCATTTTGGTGTGTGCATGTAAGTGTTATGTCGTCTGCATAGGAAGCTATGTGTATTTATTGTGTGTGGGGTGTGGGTATGTCATGCATGTATAGGTTGAAGAGTGTAGGAGACAAGACAGATCCCTGGGGGACACCATTTGTGAAGTTTCCGATGTTTGAGGACTGACCAGCAAAAGTTACATGTGCATATCTCCCTGCTAAGTAGTTTGCCAGCCATCTTTTTGTGTTATTGTGCATGTTTGTGTTGAATATTTTGTTTGTGAGGTTGTGGCAGGGGATGGAATCAAAAGCTTTACTAATGTCTAGTGTGACAAGGAGTGTTCTATGTGGTGGCCTAGCTGAATTCATGCCATCAAAACCTCTCTGTGTGAGGTCTGTAAGAAGAGTGTCTGCGGAGTGTAGTGGCCTAAAACCATGCTGTGATGGGGCTAGGGGGGGGTGTGAGGTGTAACTAGTTGTAGTACAGGTCTTTCAGTGACTTTGGAGGGGGTGCAGAGGAGTGTGATGGGGTGGTGTGAGGAAGGTAATGTGGGGTCTTTGTTGGGTTTGGGGATAGTGATGATAATGCCATGCTTCCAGATGTTGGGTATTATGTTGTGTGAGTAGCTTTAGTTTGATATGTTGGTGAGTTCTTTTATGCCTTGTGGTCCAATGTGTTTAAGGTGTATGTTGCTTATGTTGCCTGGTCCACATGCAGATGAGTGCTTGAGGTTGCTGATGATGTGCTTCATCTGGTTGTAAGTGAAAGGTGTGAAGCCTGGGTCTGTGGGGAACTGTCTCTTACGTCTGATGATACGTCGGTCGTCACGATGAAGGTTTAGATGGCTGACATGTGAAAAGTGATTGATGAGAGTGTTTGCTTGTTGTTTGTTTGAAGGAATGGTGTGTGTTGTTGTGACGGCAGCGTGTGATTGTGTAGTGTTGCTATTGGAGAGTGTGATGCTGTTTAGTGTTTTGTAGAGTTTGCTGGTGTTTGTTTTGTGATCAAGTGTTTGGAGATAATTATTCCAGTTTAGTGTTTGCTATTCTGATATTTTATTGTTTATTGAGTTCTTGTATTTGTTGTATGGTGTCATGCGTATGTGGTGTTCGGGAGTGTCATAGTGTGTCCCGTTGTCTGATGAGGCCTTGAATTTCTGGTGTGAAATTGGGGTTGTGTCTTTTTCTGTTGCCTCTAGGGATGTCTTTTGTCTGCACAGCAGTGTTGATGTTTGTGATGGATGTACTGTTTAATGTTTCAAAGTGTTGTTCTGTATCAGTTGTGAAGGCCTCCCAGTTGGCTTTCTTATGATTAGTGTAAGTGTGTCTGTGGCCAGCTGGGGTGATTCTTTGTCTGTAGGTTGAAAGGGTTAGTTACCCTTTATAGCAGTGGGGAAAAAAAAAAAAAAAAGTAGGTAATTTAACATACTGTAACATAATTACAAGTATGCAAAATTTCATTAGCTGTATTAGGGATTGGATTTTGATGCTATAATACTCTAATACAAATGCAATGGTTTATTAAAAATCATCTCCATTAAATTTTCTTGTGTCAGTATTTACATGTAAGCTCAGTTCAGAGTAAGTTTGTGCAGCTCAGCCTTGGGTACTGTGTTGTGTTTGTTGTGTTTTTGTTAGTATTGTATTGTCATTGTTGGTGTGTGGTACCGTGTATGAGTAGCAGATGGTTGCATTACAGATCAGCGAAGTGACCCGGGTTAATCACATCCCCAAGAAAAAACTGGTGGACTGTGGACGTTCGCTGTCTTTTAGTCAAGTAAGTTACTGTATTGTACAGAACAGCAGATTGTTACATGAAATGTATTTGATTCAGTTTTTCATACTGTGCCTTTTTGTCCCTCCTGCATGGTGAGGAAGGTTGAGCAGGTAGTCATGGAAAATGTAGTAAATATTTAAGTATGTTTAGTATGTGGATGCTTTATTTTGGTGGGTATGAGTAGGTGCTGTATCTGGTCAGTTCACCTTGGATTAGCTTTAGACTGGTGTTGCATCTGATTTATCACACAACTGTACTGCATTTCACTTGCTTCTTCATGTATAGAACTGAGCTGACAGTGATTTCCTGTCTAATGTGTATAGTGTAGTACACAGTATTATTACTGTACTGCAATGGTTTGTTGCTGTTCTAAGAAGTAAATAGGATTAATGTGCTTTCCATGCAGAATCTTTCTTCTGGCTTCATTTACAGTATGTTGTTTTAGCATGGTGTTGTAGAGAGCATTTATATTCTCTCTGACATACACTAACTTGATAATGCAGGCTTGTAAGCATATAGCTTTGGAATTTCCAGATATGGTTAAGTGTTAAATACAGTTTGTTAGGGATGTTTCATTCTGTAGTTAATAAGCTGAATTGATATGCATGATGGTTCACAAGTCAGCTTAGAAGATCCGTGATCTCAGATATTGTTCCCCAAAAAACAATTATCATAATCCCTTAAAGTCAGTATATATTCTGGCTGATTGCTCTTTTCATTATTGATGAATCATGCTAGTACACGTGCTTGGTATCTATTTTAATTTTTAAAAACAGGCTCATGTAATTTCTTTTATGTGTGCATCTTGGCTGAAATAAACAGCACAAATTTTTTTTATATGCTTGCATATGTACTATTTGTATAGCTTGATTATTGTGATTTTTTCTTTTTTTTTATAATTTTTAATCTGAATGCTTGATTATGATTTATACAACACTGTACAGGCACTTTTCATAAAAGTTGTTACTTTTTTTTTTCATTGCAAAGTTGCCATCATATTAATTTTTATTCTGTTTAAAATGTTCTTGTTTTATTTTGTCATTTTTAAGTAAGAAAGGAGTGTACAGTACAGCATTATCATGCTTATACAGTAATTTAACTTCTCTGTTTGATCTCACTACAGTAAAAGTCCTTTAATCCGAATCGCAGGGGATCGAGGGTCTTTCGGACTTGTGTTTTTTTCAGACTGCTGGGAGGGGCCTTTGAAAACATTAGAAATGTGTATGTGATCATTAAATAAACACTTAAAATGATATGAGTTTTTGTTTTATTCACCGGAAATGCATAGAAATGTAGATGAATCGTTGCAGGCAGGTACATCTAAGTCCAAGGGCAAGTCCAAACCAGATAATTCCTTAGGTAAAGCCCAGAAAAAAATAGAAAAATTTCACCTTGAAAAATTCGGAGTATTGGTGGTCGAATTGGAGGACTTTTACTGTATATAGTATTATCCATCAGTAAGTACTGTACCTTAGTATTTTGTCTGTACAGTTTATATTCTAATTAGTTGAAGATTGCCTGTACAGAACAGTACATTATTGCCTTTCATGCAATATTAGACTAAATTATTATGTAAAATATAGTAGTGACAACAAATGAAATAATTGTGTCACATAGATATGTATGTACTCATTGCATACTCACAGTGGTATACGTATACTTTGTATAAGTGAAGTTTATTTGATACAGTACCACAGAATATAGACTTTCTCAGCCCCCACAGATCCACTTTGAAGTAATTTTACTTCTGAATTACTTTAGAGTAGTACATATTCTTCTACAGTAGACATAATATCAGTGCTTATACGATGAATGAACCTACCACTTGTTACCTCAGTAATAAGTTAATGACACAAGGATTTTGTTTAGTACTGTATTACTCTTATGCTTACGAAGGTAATAACTTACTAAATCTTTGTCTCACCCACCAGCAACAGACTCAGTGTGTACGGCCATGTTTACGTCGTGCCCAGAGCAGTTTGTCAGTGCGTCCAGCCACCATCAGGAAGAAATTCAGTTTGGCTGCTCGTAAGCCTTCATGGAGCTGGGAGGCTTCGCCAGCAAAGGGATTTAGGTGTGTACTACTGATTGGCAGGTCAGATGTTACCTTGTGAGTGTATAGGAGTGCCTGTCTGTCTGTCCTTTTTATATATGGGTAAATTATAATTTAAAGAATAGAAGGTTCTTTGTTGCCTAGTGTCTTGTATATGGCAAAAAGAACCTTAGTTGCAAGTGTTGCTATACTTGATGCTAATACCAGTACTATAGAGTCTTACTGAGTAATACTGAACACTATTTTTCATCATCAAGGTATTGTTCTGTTCTACAGTTCTGTATAATGGCACCTGTTCAGAGGCAAGTAAATGTATACCAAAAAAAAAAGCTCAGTCTTAGAACTTCATTTTTAAAATCCAGAATTTTTTTTAGATATAACATCTTTGCTGGAATTGTATTTGCTGTTCCCATTATAGATAATTAATGTTGTTGCTTAACTTCAGGACTGTATGTGTGGTGGTTGGTACACATGTTGTGACATGGGCACCGTACACTGCTTTGGCTGTGGCCGAGGCTGCTCTTGGCCCACACAGAGCCAATCTCATCCCTGCCTGGGCTTCAGTATGTCCTCACCTACACAGCTACTTAAATTTTGTGATATACTGATATTTTTCCCCTTGATTTAGTGTTATAGTGTACTGCTGAGTCTTTATTTTCATAGTTTTTCAGTTTCACTGAAACCTCCCTGAGTCATGTGGTAATATGTACTCATCTTCCTTTTATCTGGTATCTCAGGCTGTTAAAACTCACTCTTCTCTGAACAGAATCTTCTAACTTTAGTTGGAATAAAGTACAATAGTTGTCCCAGTCATGGATAAAATCTTTTGAGATTTGCCAGACTAAAATTTAAGACTTGTCCTCATTAGAACTAATTAACTTTGTCCTTCCAGGTGACTGCAACACTGCTGTTGTTCACTGCCAGTGTGTTTTACCCCATTGTTTATGGGCTGTATAACCGTAGCATCAGGAAAGAGGTGGTGGCGTGTGTGTGTCCAGGCAGTAGTAGAGACCGTCGACGAGGCAGCTGCCATCGTCGTGCCTCAACACTCCACTCCAACACAGGTCAGTTTGATCTTATACACGTTGATAGAGGTAACATAGGATTGACTGTTGTGAGTAGGACTTGAAACATACCTTACATGTACAGTACTTATGTAGGCATGCAGTGATCTCTTCACCCAGCACCTCTGTTGTCCAACCTTGCTTGTTCTTTGATTCAGAAAAGGAGACTACAGTATTTGGAACTTCCTTCCGTGTTGCGTTCATGTCCTAGGAGACATATAAGTGTGTTTGTTTGGTTTTTTCTCTTGTTTGTGTGGAGTAGAATTTGGGATAGAATGATAACAATGATTATGATGAATGTTTTGTGGAATAAGGTGATTATTTAGAAAATGGCTTGATTAGAAATAATGTACAATACATTGTATTTGCATATAATAGATCACCAAATGAGAACCTTTTTCATTATACCAGTATAGATTAAGCTTCTAAACAGTATGTGCATTACTCGGGGGAGGAAAAAAAAAATCCACAATTTTGTCCACTAATGAATGGGGTGAAGTATGATTCAGAAACATGAAAGAGCATGTACAGTGAAATAGGCCATGCAGTTACAGCATCTGCACATTGTTCATTACCGTAATATAGTAAAAATGTTATAATTTTATTGCAGGGAGTGTTTTAGACTTCTCATCACTGCGGCACCGTGATGATGACCCACAGCAGCTGAGGCATCAGGAGTCAGTGGCAGCACTGGGTATCCTTGGAAATCCAGGACACATCAAAACAATCTCAGGAGCCCTGGCTGCTCCAGCCCTTCCTGCCCTGCCACCTCTTCTCCAGCTGGCAGAGTATGCAGGGATGCCAGCACGAGGCTATGACATCAATGCCAGGAAGCCATCACAGGATTCAGGTATGCCATTCACATTATCAGTACACTTGATTAGTAGTTAGGAAGGTAAGTGTACTGGCAATCACTGAAAGGATGTTTGAGATCGAGAGAGAGAGAGAGAGTGTGTGTGTGTGTGTGTGTGTTTTTGTTTGTTTAAATGCAGAATGGGGGATCCAAAGACTACTAGCCTGTTAAAACTTGTCCCCTTCAGGAAAAATTAAAAGAAAACCAAAATAAAGTTCCTTTGATATCGAGATACCATGATATACTGTGTTTAAAATATGCAGAGAGAAATACTCAGGATGAGAAAGGCAGTTCCAGAGTTTAACATAAGCATATGAAAGACTGAGAGTACCTGTATTTACCTAGTTGTGATATACAGGAAGTGAGCTATGCTCATAGGGCCCTGTCTCAGTGTCACAACCAGTCAAACTTTTCTTTAAACTCATTTAAGTTTTTGGACTGGATGATATCTTTGCCCAGGCTATTCCACAGGTCTGTGCATCTGTATGGAAAACTGTGTTTCTTGATATCCTTCAAGCAACTTGTCTTTTTCAATTTCTTTCCATGTCCTCTTGTTGCTTTCCCATCCCATACTAACAGATCTTTTCTGTCAGTTTTATTTACTCCCACCATGGTCCTGAACACTGCAATCATGTCACCGCTCTCTCTTCTTTCATCTAAAGGAGGCAGACCCAGCTTTTTTAGTCTCTCCTTGCACAATAGATCTGCCAGGCTAGGGACCATCTTGGTTGCTGCTCTTTGTATTCTCTTGATCGTTTTTATGTCTTTCTTTTTATGTGGGGACCACACAACTGCCGTATATTCTAACCTGGGGTGGATCATATCCACTGTCAATTTTTTCACCATCTCCTCATCCATGTAATGAAATGCCACTCATATATTTGACAGGAGCTTATATGTCTCTCTGACAGTCTTGTTAATATGTTTTTTGAATGACAAATTATCCTGGACCAACACTCCCAGGTCCTTCTCTTCTCTCATTTTTGTGATTGATTGCTTTCCCATCGAGTAACTTAGTGATGACCTTTTAGTACTTTTACCCATTTCCAATATTTTGCTTTATTTGGCATTGAATTTCATATCCCATACCTGGCTTCAGTCGTAAATCCTGTCCAGATCTTCCAGCAGCATTTTACAATCCGCATTGGCTTCTACTCTGGTTAACTCTTGCATATGAGAGTGGGACAGAAAAGGGGCAAAAATGCATTGCTAGATGGGTGCTGCACACCACCGTGATCTAAGTATATACAGTCAAGTCGCGTATGGCGCGTGCTTCTATGCCACAGTTTTGTATGATACTGCAAGGTGCCAGACCAAAAAACGAACCACGTGCATAAACTATATCTATGGCGCGGGCGCGGCAAGGTTTGAAACGCACGGACAAATTCCCCGGGCGGTCGGCGTGCTCCCCTGTTTGTAAACAAAGAAGATGGCGACCACTTCAGCTTCAGCTGTGGACATTTTTCTCTCTTGTGAGGAGGTTAAACTTCACCAATTCATTGTGTTAAGTAATGAAACATTAAAGATTCTTTGGGTATTATGACTAGTTTATAGGTTTGTTCCTAAAACCGCTATGACTGGGTTAGTGCTGAAGCACCTATCTCTGAGCTAAGATAAAGCATAATGTCTCCCATCATCATCATCATGTTTGTAAGAATAATTATTAATGTGTTAAATGTGAGTTTTGTTGACACTTGAGCATACAAACTTGATTAACCCGCCGAGTCCCACCGACATACGATGCACGTCACTACTTTTTGTCACACTCGGACCCACCGACGTGCATCATACGTCACTCAATTGCAAGGCCCGTCGTGTGCACATTTTTCAAGATTCGTGGGTGATTTTTGGTAGGCATATGTGGGAGACCTTCCTCTACCTGCTGTCAAGCGAGGATACTACCTGGCCCCACCTGACCCCCCCTCCTTCCCCCCTACGCTCGACAATTCATCTGTTAGCAGTAACCTGGCCAGTAAAGACATGTTGCCCCACGGTCACTCCAATGACGAAATTCGGGGTGAAAGTGATTCCTGAGGTGGAGGACAAAGAAATAAAGAAGCTAGAGCAAGAAACAAACAGAAGTGATGAGGTGGTAATGTTGTAATGGAAGGTGCCATATGTGGATGTGTTTGGTGACTGAACAATGCTTCTGTTGCCTATATAACTGTGAAAACCAATATAGTCTTGTACTACGCATAAATTCGTACCAAATAAATAAATGAGTATTTAATTTAAAGTGGCTTGAATTAGTTTACCCTCCCATAGTTCATTTTCTCTGAGGCCAGATACCCTGAGAGAGAACAAAAGTTAAGGCTGACTTGTCACCTGTAGCAACATTTACAGTATAAGCTCAGGAGGGCAATTTCTCTATGAATTTTCGATGTTTCTTACTAAAAGCGGAGGTCTGAGCCAAAAAAGACAAGTTGAAAATCGGTCGGGTTCTGAGAGTGTGTTGGGTAAAAAAATCGGTCATCCTCTGCCATCTTTAATGTTTTGGTCCGTCAGCTGATCTGTGTCTACTTGGCTGAGCTTATTTTCGCTCAATCTGCAGCGTGTGGTATTGCCCAAGTAGACACAAAGCTGATCACCTTCCCAATTTTTTTGCCCATTGTTACATGTAATACATGCATTGACTGATTGCTTGATTGTGTGCGTGTGTAAAGTGGGGAAGAATGGGGACTTTGGGTGAAAATTCAGAACTAAATACCATTTTTCCCATAGGTTTAGTTATTTCTGTGGCATAGGCACGGCAAAACCAATTAGCCGCGCCTTCGGCAACTTGACTGTAGGTGGTAAATGAGCTGATACAATAGTTTAAGTACTTAAGTGCAGTGTTAGAAAAGAGAGGCTTGCAATTGCTGTGCTCAAGCCTTCAGTATATTCTGCATCAAGGTTTTCATAGCATTAAGCCACCTTACTTCCTTGAGCTGCTCTTCAGTACTTTCCAGTTTTCATACGTATCCCTCTCTTTCCTGTCACCATACCTGAATATCAGAACTAATGGCATTGACAAGGAGCCTACACATGGTGGCAATGAGCACTCTTTGTGGAGCTAAGCAGCTGTGGTTTCAGGCAGAAGCCAAACCACATACTGTTTTGTATTTCCATGCACCATGCCATGGGGAAGCAATTCCTGGTCCAACCCTGGTGAGTTGATGTCCACCACAAGTGGGTGCTGGTTTCCTAAACTATGTATGTACTGTACTGTATTGTACCTGTAGAACAGCCCCACAGAAGCAGTTGCCTACATGTGATCAACAGGTCTGCTTAGCTGCAGTACCATGGTTAAGCAACAACATCACAATGAAAACTTTTACTACTTTCAACTTTCTCAGTGCAACAGCATAGCACACCTTGAGTGGCCTCTCTGCAACTGCCACTACTGTTATCTATACTTTCAGACTTCACTGTTCACAACCTCTGAAGCAATCCACAGAGCCGATGTTCACGGCTAGCCAGCATTGTAGCATCATTCGCATACACAGAATTTGAAAGTACTGTATTCCATTCTTCACCATTTATCAACAACTTGCATGCATGTGTGCTCAAACACACACACACAGAGGGAGAGAGAGACGGAGCTGCTCCTGGATCGAGGGGAAATAATCGCAGAACTAGCAGCGAAAAGGAGATAGCCTATTGTGATTATGTGGTTGAATGCGTGAGTGGTGGTCCCGTTGGATATTAGTTTAAAAAAAACGCAAGTTTCGGCCCTAAAAATACAAGACAAAGTGAAAAAGAAAGTTTCCATATGGTTGCACCATGGCGGAGAGAGACGGAAGATTGTTTACAACTGGCGAGGGGGAATTTGTGGGCTTCACCGAGCTAAATGTAGGCAAAGGAAGTGATAAGCTGCAAGAAACAAGAGTAGCAGGTGTAGAGAAAACGGCGGAGAGGAATGTCCAGGAGTTAAAAAAGGTATGGGAAGTAATTAAGCAGCTGCAGGAACGGACCATAGAGCAAGAGAGAGAGATCAAAGTCCTACAGAATAGACTGGAAAAAGTTAGCACACGTAGTGAGGAACAAGAAAAAGAAGTTACAGAATTAAAGGCGAATAACGAATCCGCATCCAATGAAATAAAACAGCTGAAGAGAGAGAATAAGAGGTTGGAAGAAGAAAGGGACAGAATAAAAAGTAAACTAGATGAATACGAATCAAAATCGAGGAGGCAAGATGAGCATATTCAGGAAATTAAGGAGCAACATAAGGGGTGGAAGAAAATACAGGAGGAAGGAAATGTAAATTTGAAGGAAATCATAGAACAACAAAGTAAGGAAAAAGTGGAGAAGGAAGTGGTTAGAGTACTAAGAAGTAGAGAATCTTTGGTCAGGGATGTAGCAGACAAGAAAAAATGTGTGATAATCTCAGGAATAAAAGAAAAACGAATGACAGTAAGATCTGAAAGAGAGAGAGAGGAACTGAGCAAGGCTAAAGAAATAATAGCAGTGGTTATGGAAGGAAACAATGAAGCCCAAGAAGAGATTGAAGAAGTGTTTAGGTTAGGAAAGTACGAGGATGGTGGGGCAAGGCCCTTGAAAGTAAAGTTTAAGTCCCAAGTAATAGTGAATGAAATCATAAGTAGAACGTGGAAATTGTCAGAGAAAGAGGGGTTTAAAAATGTTTGGATTAGGAGAGATGCAAATGAAGAGGAAAGAGCTAAATTAAAGGAGTTAGTAAAGGAAGCAAAGATAAAAAACGAACAACGAACGGAGAAAGAGAAGACAGAGTTCTATTGGAGAGTTATGGACCAGAAATTGAGAAAGTGGTACCGACGGAAGGAAGGAGAGACGAGAGAATAAAAAACGATGAAAAAAGTTTGAAAGTGGCGTACACAAACATTGATGGACTAATATCGGCAAGGTTAGAAATCAATGATTTTTTGAGGGCACACAAACCTGATGTTATGTGCTTTGTAGAGACTAAATTGAAAGAAGATATTGATATTCATATGGGAGGTGGGAAATACAAATTATGGAGAAGAGACAGAAAAGAAAAAATGGGAGGAGGAGTGATGATAGCAGTGAAGGACAACATAAACGTAGATACTGTGGAAATTGCAGAGGGCAGGGCCGAATCCATAAATTTGAAACTAGAAACTGGGGAGAATGGTAAGAGAGATATGGCAGTGGTATATGTTCCCCCTAAGACGAGAGCATGGAATGACGATGAATACCAGGAGATGTTGTCAGACATGGTTAGTTATCTACAGAAAGTGATCGAGAAAAGCAACAATATAATCCTAATGGGTGACTTTAATTGTAAAGAGGTGAACTGGGAGGAATGTGACTCTGGAGGCAGCGAAGATTCGTGGGGCACTAAATTGTTAAATATAGCAATGAATAATGTAATGACACAGTGGGTTAAAGAAGAGACACGATTCAGAGGTGATGACACACCAGCAAGATTAGATTTGCTACTATCCAAAGAACCTGATGTAATTGAATCATTAAATTATCTGTGTCCTATAGGAAAAAGTGATCATGTGGTCATTGAGTTCCAGATGATAATAGGGAACGTGGTGCCAAGAGATGAGCTTTATAGGCAAGGAAGATACAACTTCGGGAAAACAAACTTTGCAGAATTGAGAAAATTTTTTGAAAATGCGGACTGGAGAAAATTCAGAGAAACAAGAGAGATACAGAGGAAGTGGGACATCTTTTTAGACCTCTACAATCTGGGAGTGGAAAAATATGTGCCAAGAGTAAGTGGGAAAGAAAACAGGAAAAAGGTGTGGTTTAATAGAAAGTGTATAATAGCGAAAAAAGAGAGGGACATGGCATGGAACAAATGGAAAAAGAGAAGTAATATCAGAAAAAAGGAAGAATATAAAAGAACTAGAAATGAATATACAAGAATACGTAGAGAGGAAGAAAGGAACTTTGAAAAAGGTATAATTGACAAATGTAAGGATGAACCCAAATTGTTTTATAGATTTGTTAATGGCAAATTGAAGCAAAGGGAAGGAATCACCAAACTGAAAGTAGAAGGAGAGGTCTACAAGGATGCAGTAATGCAAGCTGAAGTAATGAACAAATGTTTCCAGTCGGTTTTCACTAAGGAAAGGGAGTTTGTGGAAGGAGAGGGAATGATTAGAAAGGTAGTGATAAAAGATATAAAAGTGGAAGTGCAGGAAGTGTATAAATTACTGGGAGCTCAAGATGTAAGGAAGGCCCCAGGACCGGATGGAATCTCTAATTGGGTACTGAAGGAATGCAGAGAACAACTGGCGGATAAGATTCACAATTTAATTGTGTGCTCCTTGGAAGAGGGGAAAGTGCCTCGGGAATGGAAGAGGGCAAATGTGGTGCCAATCTATAAGGGAGGAAACAAGGAAGAACCCCTGAATTATAGACCAGTGTCCCTAACCAGTATGGTTGCGAAATTGTGTGAGAGAATCCTGAAAGATAGATGGATAAAATATCTGGAAGAGATGAATATTTTGACTGAAAGTCAGTTTGGATTCAGAAGTGGAATGTCATGTGTCTCCAACTTGTTGAGCTTCTACTCATGGGCGATTGACGTGCTACAGGAGAGAGACGGTTGGGTGGATTGTGTGTACTTAGATCTGGAGAAGGCCTTCGACAAAGTACCCCACAAGAGACTATTATGGAAATTAGAGCATATAGGAGGACTTAAGGGAAGCCTCCTGGAATGGATGAGAGACTTTTTGAGTGACAGACAAATGAGGACAGTAATAAAGGACAGGACATCTGGATGGAGGGAAGTAACAAGTGGTGTCCCACAGGGCTCGGTGTTGGCACCAGTAATGTTCTTGATTTATGTAAATGATATGGTAGATGGAGTGAACAGCTACGCAAGCCTGTTTGCTGATGATGCAAAGATCTTGAGAAAGGTAGAGGTTGAAGAGGACTGTAAAATGCTACAGGAGGATCTGGATAGGATATATGATTGGAGCCGGATGTGGGAAATGAAATTCAACGCAAAAAAATGTAAAATATTGGAAATGGGTAAAAGTACCAAGAGGCCATCATTGAATTATTTGATGGGTAATGAACCAATTAGAAAAGCGAGAGAAGAGAAAGATTTGGGAGTGCTGGTCCAGGATAGTTTGTCACCTGAAAAGCACATAAATAAGATAGTGAGAGAGACATATAAACTCTTGACCAATATAAGAGTGGCATTTCATTACATGGATGAGGAGATGATGAAAAAATTGATAGTGGCCATGATCCGGCCCAGGTTAGAATATGCAGCAGTAGTGTGGTCCCCACACAAAAAGAAAGATATAACCAAGATTGAGAGAATACAAAGAACAGCAACCAAGATGGTCCCTAGTCTGGCAGATTTGCCATACAGAGAGAGGCTGGAAAGGCTGGATTTGCCCTCCTTAGAGGAAAGGAGAAAGAGGGGTGACATGATTGCAGTGTTCAGGACCATGATAGGAGTAGATAAAATTGACAGAGAAAATCTGTTTGTGTGGGATGAGAGAGCAACAAGAGGACACGGAATGAAACTAAAGAAGCCAAGCTGCTCGAAGGACATCAAGAAATATAGTTTTCCGTATAGATGTATAGACCTGTGGAATAGCCTGGACAAAGAGATCGTCCAGTCTAAAAACTTAAATGAGTTTAAGGCAAAATTTGACTTATTGAGAAACAGAGACGGGACCCCACGAGCGTAGCTCATTTCCTGTATATCACAATTAGGTAAATACAATTAGGTAAATACACACACACACACACACACACACACACACACA
>JAGKTI010003055.1:0-31250 GCA_018397915.1 Birgus latro | reverse complement strand
CACACACACACACACACACACACACACACACACACACGAGAGTCCCTTAGATCGTAATAGTGCAGTTGATGGTTTAGGAAAAAATAAAGAAAGAAGTTTTTGGAGTACTCTATATCCATTTAAGTTGCTCTTGTAACCTTAGGTTCATCAGGATGTGAGCCTTATGGACTGTAGGCTGAAGTTGCCCCTCTCCTGCAGACTACCATCCTCCCTTTAGGGGATAGAGAAGGAACTAAGGAACTTATGTAAAGAGAACAAAAATTTAATATACTGTAGTTATGTAAGTTCCCTTCAGTGAAGTAGTAAAACAAGAAGTGTGTGAGGCAATAGTACTTTATTCTACTAAAAGTAGTTTTATGTCTGAGGAATACTACCTGCAAACTGGGTATATTATCTATTCCATTAATGACCTTATGACAACTCCAGCCCTGCCTGCATCAGTGATTTGGTAGCATCTAACCATCCGAGCATATTCTTAATTTTAGGTATAAATATTTATAGTATAATAACTGGGAATTTGGTTTAGATTGATATGTATACAGTACATCATTGTTGTTGTGCATTTATATTTTCTTTGTTATAGACTACCATACTTACTGTTATAACTACTTCTTAACATGTTTATTCTTTAAATAATTCAGAATTCTCTTTTTCACACAAACGAGTAAAGAAAAACTTGTGTGGTGGCCTTTCCTAAAGCACATATTTACAGTAACATGCAATAAGCTTTGTTTGTGGGAGAAGTGTAGGTATATATATTTATATATATGGTGGTAATGAAGAAATTATAGTATAGAGTATATTAAATGGTGTATTATGATGGCAGTAATTTTTCCAGGTGCTGTGATGAGCAGTGTTGATGACCCTGACTCAGACTTGGAGACACCGGCACTCATTACTCAGCACCACACAGGACGCAGAGTGTCGGCACCAAGCATCCTGGATACTGTCACTGAACATCCTCGCACCTCTGAGGTTATATTTCATGTTGGCAGCAGGAGCAGTAGCAGTGCCAGTAGCAGAAGCAGGAGCAGATCACCACTGGCACAAAAGAGAAAACTACCCATAGTGCCTCTCTCACCACAATTGCTTAGTGGTGCAAGAAGAAAACTTACAATCCAACGTTCCCGCAGTTTAGAGAAGCTTCCCCAGGATGGCAGTCGGGCAGAGACAGATACACTGCT
The DNA here is from genome assembly GCA_018397915.1 of Birgus latro. Taxonomy (NCBI): domain Eukaryota; kingdom Metazoa; phylum Arthropoda; class Malacostraca; order Decapoda; family Coenobitidae; genus Birgus; species Birgus latro. The sequence goes on along the minus strand of JAGKTI010003055.1, from coordinate 30,066 downwards.
AGTAAATAGAACTGTTTCACAGTCATTACGAAAAAAATATACCTTACCTCCAAAAGACCTCCAGTTCAGCAACCAATCAGGAAATGAACGGACACAGAGGAGGAAAGGTTCAATCTCAGTTCTAAAGGTGGTAGCCATTCCTGAGGATGGTGGAATAGGGGAGTGCAGTGAGGTTCCTGACTCAGGGAGGGGCAGTGTGGACAGTGGGGATGTGACCAAGACCCGAGCACACCCTCAGGTTAGCATTGATGAAGGCATTGGAGTAGAGTGCTTAGTTGAGGAGGATGCTGTGTCTCAGGTGTGAGAGCCCCCAGATGCTATTGTGACATTTTGTTAACTCTGTTTTAAAGCCAAAACTAAGCGGTGTACTGATATTCTGTTTGCTGCTAAGCAGTCGTGACACTTTGTTAACTCTGTTTTAAAGCCGAAACTAAGTGGTGTACTGATATTCTGTTTGCTGCTAAGCAGACTTAATGGAATTAATGATGAGTCACTGTAATTATTATGAAAGTTCTATCATTCAACTACTGCCTCTCTTTCAAGAGCTTGATACTTAAGTTACAGTGAAAAACATCAGTTTCCTTTCTGAATTAACCTGTGAAACTAATTTTAGTATCACAGAATGTGATGTTGATGACTCAAGTTACTTGTCTGAAAATGTCACTATTGAAACTGGAGTGTATACAATATATCATTTAAGACAAATGTTGGTACTGTAGTGTGTCCGTATCTATTTATTCTTTTAAAAACAGTGCAGAAAATAGTGTGTAATGAAAAATGATGTTCTAGAAAAGAAACAAACATTTTAATGGTAGCCTGATTTTTGTAATTATCTGTCTGGGGCCAGATGAATACTAATTTTATTCATAGTACTGTATGCTTCCTCAAAGTCATATGAGCATACTACTGACACTTTTTTGACATAGTCATATGAGCATACTACTGACACTTTTTTGACATAACTGTGATGCAGTCCTGAGTGTTTCTTATGACACTTCGATGATTTGATGACAACCTATTCAGTCTTATGACATGTTTTATTGATTTATTCTTGCTTCCTCTAGACAATTTTGTTCTACTTCAGGGAGACGTCTTTTGGTGAAAGGGTAAATGAAACTTATGTCTAACTTCTCCAGTAAAAAAAAAAAAATCTCCAGATTTGAATAAGAGTATGAACAAAATTAAAAGTACAAGGCATACCCTGCTATCTGACAGTGTTGTGTACCGGTTGGGGTGATTGGTCAGCAGGTATTTGGATATCGAAGCAATTTTCCCCATAAGATACTGAAGAAAAGCCAGAGATGCATTCCAGGCCCAAACCCAAACTCTCATATACCGTAATTAACAGAGACTGACACAGAAGCATCATTTTTTTTTTTTTTTTAATGCAAGGAAGAAGGAACCAAGGGCCATGGGCCTGCAAACTGTTCCTTCCAAGAATAAACAAAAACAATACAAGAGAGCCAAATTCACAATCTGTTCATTTCGAGATGCCTGGACACTGCGTTTGAAAGACTGGAGATCATAGGAAGTAGGAAATATGGACAGAGGAAGACAGTTCCAGAGGTGACCAGTTGCATAAATGAAGGACTGGGAGTAATGGTTAACTCTTGCATTAGAGGGCTGGACAGAAAAGGGTTGAGAGGTTGCTGCTAGAGGGGTACTACGTGCCTATCATAGAGGTGCAGGGATGCAAGCAGACAGCTCAGAGGAACAGTGGCCATTGAAGTAGCGATAGAAAAGAGTTAAAGATGCAACAGTGCGGTGAAGAGACAGAGGTTGAAGGGAGCTAGCGAGAGGAGGAGAGTTAATGAGACGAAAAGCTTTTGACTCCACCCTATTGAGAAGGGCTGTATGTGGGGAGCCTCCCCACACATGAGAGTTGTACTCCAAACAGGGGTGAATAAAACCCCTATATAAAGTCAACAACTGTGCAGGGGTAAAGAAGGTCCAGAGTCGGCTTAGCACACCTAATCTCTAGGAAGCAGATTTCACATGAGTAATAATATGTTCTTTCCAAGATAAATCATGAGTGAATGAAACCCCAAGCATGTTCAAGGATGATGCAGGAATGAGCTGGACATATTAAACATCAGTGGGTACTCCCTGTGGAAGGTTTTCTCGGGTTGATAGGTGTAAGAACTGAGTCTGATGCATTAAAAACAAGAAGATTATTTTTACCCCAGTCAGAGATACGAGCCAAGTCAGACATTAGGTGTACCATAGCCAAAACTAAGTGGTGTACTGATAATGTTATTATCCTTATAAACAATACTATTTCTAAAAAATGAGACAGCAAACATCATATGCGGGAAGGTGAGGCAGTGGGAGGGCAACTGACAGCCAGGCGGGCACAGGCAGCAATTTTTGCTGGGTTGGGGGAGGGCAAGGGGACTGGGAGGGAGACAGGCAGGAGTGGGGGAGGATGGGGGGACAGGGAGGGAGATAAGAAAGTCAAACTGCCCTACTGTCTCCGCCACTCCGTCTCACTCACTCCTTCTCTCACTAACTCACTCATTGTCTAACTCACTCCTTCTCTCACTAACTCACTCATTGTCTAACTCACTCACACTCACTCTCATTCTCTCTCTTACACACACACATACACACACACACACACACACACACACACATCCCCTCCATTCCTCTCTTCTTCCCCCATCCTCAGCTCACCCACCCCTGCCACGTTCAGCGATTTTTTCCTAGTTTTGGATGATTTACTCAAAAACTATTGGTCATATTGAAAACACCACAAGAAAGCTCGTGAAATTCTGTATCTAGACATACGCTTAGCTCTTGCACGGTGTGGGCAGAATTTTGTGTTAGGATGTTGGGAAGTTATTTGAAGCTACTTTTATGCTTGAACAAGTTTATTCTAACTGCATTTCTGTACTTTTACTCATCAGTTCTGTGTGTTTTTATTAGCTTGTAGTATAAACACCAGCAAAGATGGTGGTATACAATTTACACCAGTATAACCAATTTGGGGGGGCAAATTTGGCCGTGGAATTGGTTTTCTTTGTCTCCAGGCAAAAGTCTCCATAGCTGGGGTGGAGGAGGGACGGGGGTAGAAGAGGGGATGGAGGGAGGGCCGGGAGAGCTGGATACACCACCAAATCTGCGTTCGGATGCACTCATTTCTAACCTAGGGACAGACAAAGTGAATCAGTGGTGTTCTGATTGTGAAAATGTTCCCCAATTTCTTTTGTTCAGTGTAGTGGGTATTCGGTTATTGATGCTTTGGAAATCAGGGTATGCCTGCCACCAGACTGATAGGTTAATGGTATCTAACAATATCTGTGTTATTACAAAATACAGACTTACACATGGGAATAATGATGTGTGGCCATTTTCTTTCAAGAATATGAAATCTGTAAGAAGTTGTGTGTGATATCTCTTGCAAATGTTAAGACTGTATGGTAATTTCTTGTTATATGTTGCCTTTTTAATGTATTCTTTTTTTCTTGCATTTAAGTCCACAGTAATTTACACAAAGGTGGCCTATTAAATATCCATTACTATCCATACAGCTGTTTACCAGTTTGTTGTGATTTTATTTATAAAAAAAAAAATGGTGATGTTTCGGAGCACATTTGTAAGGGTCCGGACACACATGTCCCTGAACATTGTTTGAAATATTGATGTTATCAAATGTGCTAGAATCTTGATGCCGAACATGCTACAAACATGTCCGTGGTAAAGTCCAGTGACAAAGTTCAAGGTAACAGCATCAGCATGTTTGAAGCAGACATGCAGTCCACACCAGTCATGTCTCCTGTGCCTCCCACTGTGTCAGCAGGAAAAAATCTATTTCTCACTGTGGCTACCACATGGTGCAAGTAATATGGTTCTGTTATTTATAGCACCAGCTTTCTGGTCCATTTCATGATAATGAGGTGACCTTTACTTACCATGTGTGGTACTGTACACAACTGAGATGGAGCTACCCAGCTACATTCACACTCAGTGCAGGAAATGTTTCTAAACAATGTTATGAACATGTCTGTAACAATGGTGCTTTGAATATTCTTGCAGTCTTGTTCAAGACAATGTTTCAAACATGTTTCTGCCACTTGTTTTGAACATGTGTATCTGGGCCCTAACATATATAATAAGGACTTTACAGTATATGGTGATTAAATGTTTTATGCTGGGATGGAAATACATTTTGTACTTGTTACACAGCCACAGTTTTTTGTTGCAGAAATCTCAGTCAACACTCCCAGGTTCCTGTGACTCACTTGCAGGTAAATAAAATCATCTGGTGTTAGACAAAATAGAATACTAAACTTGTGCCAATCACAAAATGTTCCTAGGACTTTCTCAGCTGATTAAATTTGTTTGGTATTAGCCAGAATAGAATACAAGAATTTCCCAACCATGAGAGGGTTGGTGGTGACTCAGGCTTTTAAAACTAACTCTCAGCTGAATAAAATAATCTGCTGTTAGCTGGAAAATTAGAGTTGTCCTACTCTGAGATGAGTAATGATGACAGTATTAACATGCTCAGGTTCCAAGGACTTCCTCAGCTAATTAAAATCATCTGGCATTACTCAGGTTGTCATGACTGTGAGAAGATTCAGTATGATTATATCAGATAAGCTGCTAGGTGCTTGCTAGGTCAAGTATTTGCAACAGACTAGTAATATATTGAGAGACATTAATGCTTTTGCTGCCATGAACACTCGTAATTTATTCAGGCTAAATCAAGTCCATTTTATTCAGTTGACAGAAATTATAGCAGTGCAAAAGGCTAATCAGATCGATAGCAAAAGGCTGTCTTCTAGATAGTTGGTTTTCATCTGTCTGACTTTTGACTTCCCCCAAGTTGAACAAAATAGTCTTGATGTCACCTGAGTAAAATAACATGCCAAGAGAAGTTGAAAGGGTCAGCAGTTACACATTGTAGTTAGAATGCCACAAAGGAATATTTTAGAAATTCATTATAGTAAATGAGGTGTTCTTGGGAAGGACCAGAATAGCAGAACCTAGTAAATGGGGTAAAACTTGTGCAGTATTAAGATTTTTATAACTCTTGAATCTTACATGATGTTCTTACTGATCTGTCACATGTTTTGTTTCATCTTCACTCAAAACAAAAAAGAAAATATTATAACATCAACTCATACACATGAGCATTTTTGTCAGGGGATATATTTGCTAACAAGCTAAGAGGTTAAAATATACCCATGTTTTGAGATTGAGTTTTCCAGACATGTCATGTTTTCACAGTCTCCTTAGATAACTGAGGCAGTATACCAACATTGTTCATAAGATTTTTTTTTTTTTTTTTAAGAATAACCTTAGCCAGTACTAGAACATGGTATGGAAGACAGTTGGAGTAATGAAATGATGTACCAGTTTTTTGGCTGAGATGGCTCTTGCAGAGTTCTTCCTCGGAGTACCTCACATTCAGCAAGGAAGCTACATTGCTTTATTCTGCTGTACTCTACTGTGTACAGTAATAATTTTTCAAGCTTTTCCCTTGAGACATTGTGTAAAGTATTTCTTATTCTGTGTGCTGCATCTATATCTTAGGCATGGTACCTGTTTATAGGTACCTGCTGTACTCTAAACTTTCTTTATCATTCCATTAGCATGGATAAGCTTCAGAGGTGTATCAGTTGTTGTATTACTTGACTGCCAACAAGTAATGTCCTTATGAGTGTTACCACTTATATTACTTTTTGGACTGGCATACATATACACACCAGTGTATACCAGAATTTAGTATGATCATTGCTTATACTAATGCCATTGAACATCACACACCAATAAGCTACCTCATGTAAACATGACCCCAAGTTCCCTCCTGATCCACAGTTCCATAGTTATTCTTGATCCCAAATAACCCATTGGCTGCTTAAGACTTCTATTAGCTGAATGAAACATACTAATATTAGCCAGAATTATATATACAGTAAGTGGCCCCACATACTAATAAAAGGATTTACAAACTTATTATATTTGCACCAGTGGCTTGGTAATACCACTGCTAATTGTGCCATCAAAGGATGTTTTGTGTAGGTTATGCTGAAAAACTAACTTTATGAGGATGTTGTATATGATGGTGTTTTATGGTATATGGGGAATTGTGATAGTACAGAGTTGTATGGGGTTGTAAGTATACTAAGCTCCAATTTGTAGTGGTACTAATGACAAACTGTTTACCCCAGTACAGTATATTTTGTAAAGTTGTACTGTTTATGTGTGTAGGTTAATCCCTAGTAGGACAGTTAATAACTTCATGGGAGAAAAAAAAAATCGCTACAGTTAATTTTTAATATATTATTGTGCCGGGCCTATTTGTTACAGACTGTACTGTATGTATTACAGAGTCAGGTGGTTTTTAAATTTATCTAGACAATACAGTAGAAGTTGACTATGAATTGTATCCTTGTATGCACAAAACTGATATACCAAGAAGGTAACCACTTTACTGTACAATGCTTTATTTATGTACATACTACAATGGCATGTCTGTGTTGTGAAGATTTACATATTTTTATGTATTAATGTTAACACAGTATTATAGATGAAGACCTGTCCTTCATAACAACTGAGCTTAGTTTGTACTTTGTAAAATACCCAAACTGGATGCTCATCATAGCACCTACTGTGCAGACTATGTGAACTTAAAAGCAGTTTTAGCTTACCTCCTCATGTAGGTTTGCAAACAAACATATTCCTGTTCATAAATATTTAAAGCACAAGACGCTGTGCCAATTTCCGTATATTTTATCAGTGAGCGAGTCCCATGTGTCATGGATTCTCTGTTTACAGTATCAGAGCATTTACTACTTATGAGGCTGTCACATAAAAGAATATGTAGAAAAATGACAAATCATCATCATCATCATCATCACAACCACAATCATGCTTATTTGGTTTTCCACATTAATATGGGATGGGAAGATGCAGAGCACTGCTAACACAAGTAGACAGCTTGGTTCAGTTGTTCATTACCACAACCATCCTAACCATTACTTTATTACAAAGGATGGAATGAGGTACAGTGTAGACACACAGAGTATAACACAGAACTAATAAACAACATGCCAGTAGAAACAGGCTACATACCCTCTCACACTTCATTCAGGCCATTGGAATCCTTGAATCACATCACAAGCAAAACCATCTACACACAATTTGGCTGTTGCTGTATTTTCCTTATATATGTGCTGCATTTTTACCTGATGAATAGTCATTCTGTTGACTCCTATGTTGGAAAAGGGGGTGCCAGACCCATCACATGCTTCTTACTACGTACTTTATCCATTGCTTTGAGTCGTTTATCATTTCCTTAGCCCTTTAACTTCCAGTGCCTTGCTTTCCTGCACATTCATTTACTGGATCTGTCCACCTTTATCTTGGCCAGTGCTTCATCCCACCTTGCTCACTCAATATCTTTTTCCACCATCCATCTATATCTATTTATCTTCCCGTACTGTTCTTAGCAGATGATACTGTGTTGTTAAGTGAAGATGAAGGGGAGCTGCAAGGCTTGGTGGATGAGTTTGGGAGAGTGTTTAAGGAACGGAATCTGAAGGTGAATGTAGGGAAGAGCAAAATTATGGTCTTCGAGAGAAGTGAAGTCATTGAATGTACAGTGAGGTTGGATAAGGAGGAAGTGGAAAATGTGAGTGCATTTAAGTACTTGGGTAGTGTGATGAGTAAGGATGGAAGTTTAGTGGATGAAGTTCTTGAAAGGGTACAACAAGGAAGAAAAGTTGCTGGTTCCTTGAAAGCAGTGATAAGAAACAGGGAAGTGAGCATGGAAGTAAAAAGGTACTACATGACAGTACTGTGATACCAACTCTAATGTGTGGAAGTGAAGCTTGGACCTTGTTGGAGGGACAGAAGTCAAGAGTGAGAGCAGTGGAAATGAGTTATTTGAGAGGAGCATGTGGAGTCACATGGAGAGACAGATTGACAAATAAGGAAGTGAAGGAACGTTGTGGTGTGGATGTGGATGTGGTAGGAGGCATTAAGAGAAACACATTGAGGTGGTTTGGCCATGTGGAGAGGATGGAGAGTGAGAGGCTGATGAGGAGAATGTATGTAAGTGAGGTGGAGAGGGGGAGAGGGAGGGGAAGGCCAAGGATGGGATGGAGTGGAGAGGTATAAGAGATGGGGGTGTAAGGTGGGAACAGGGCAATGAAATGGCAGGGGACAGAGTGACATGGAGGCGATTTGTTTGTGGCCACCCCTTATGGGATTAAGGTGTCTGGCAATAGACAGATAGATAGAACTCAGGTAACACCCTTTTTAGTTTATTCATGCTGCTAACAGAGAAATTTAATCACTTTTGGAACTTTTACACTGAAGTGGCTCATAAAGCTGTATCTAACTCCTCTAGTTTAAGGAGACTATCCAAATCTGAATAATACTTTCAGGAGATAATAAAAAGACATCCCTGGGCTAAATGGGTTAATGTAGGCAGTAAAACATGCAGTCGTTGAGTTAACCACTGGGCTAGGGAAAGGCAATTGTATTTATTCTTGTCAGCTGACAATTTTATTTAGCTTACGATACACTTTTCAAACTGGTGGGATTAGATGTAGCTTTAGCAAACCTCTTCAATAAAAGAGGCCTTTCCTACCATGAAGATATTTGTCTGGCAGCAGCAGGAGTTAATTAAAAAGGACATTGCCTTGACTTAAACGGTTAATGTGAAGCCGATAAAAAAAATACCCCGCAGGAGGGGTATGGTGATATCGAAAATGGTTAGTATAGCTTGTGAAGTCTGAAAAAGATTAATTTGCTATCATCTGAAAAAGCATATATCAACAAAAACTGGAAAATGCCACAGACAAGCAATATACTCACAACCTTACCAAAGCAGGCTTACCAATATGGGGAAAATCATGATCTGAGGCATCAGAGTCTTTCACACCAATTGTGCACTGATACTTTTTTGATTGACTGTACATTAGGTATTATACTGTATATTAAATATATACAGGGATGGAGAAAAAAATGAAAGCTATACTTTAGATTTGGTGCACTGTAAAATGTTGGTAATGAATCATGCCAGCTACTACAGTACATACACATGCATGTACAGTGAATGATGTGCATTTTACACAAAACTGTTAGAAGATTCCAAATATGGCAAATGTGGGGCATTTTCCTATGTATTATACACAGATCTGTACTTATAAGGCATTGTTAAGTTCCTAAGTGTTGGTGTAATTTTCATATCAGAACTGATCTTGGATTAATGACTTGGAAATATTGGAAAATTAGTGCAAGAAACTGACTAGGTTAGATAGAACGTGCATTTAGCGTAGTTTACAGTACAGCTTATATACATACTAGTATATGATATACGGATCATTCATTTGGTTATTTTTGAAGGTTCCAACATGCATGTGTCGGCCTTGGTCACCCAATGGGTGTGATACAAATATCAGTACTGTATTGTGAAATAAGAAAATTTTTAACTTTTGTTAAATCTTAATATAAGAACTTCAGTTAACTATCAGTGATAGTTTACAAACTGTGCCAAGATGAAATATAAATTTAGTAATACTGAAAAAGCAGCAGCAAGACTTCGGGTTCATATTAAAACTGAGAGGGTGAAAGTGTATGCAAGTTCTCAGTTTCTAAGTCATTTATGGAACATTTGTGATGTACTGTAGTTAGCCTCCATGCCACATTTTAAAAGCACATTTAGCAGCTAGACAGAAATCGTAATACAGTACTCCTTATTCTCCAGGGGTCTAACAAATGAACTTCAGAAATAGGGGGTTTGCCTATGCCATTACATCTTCAGTTTTCATAACATGAAAGTCAGTGCTGTACTTGGCAAGTCTTTGTATCATGGTGTTGCACAAGGTACCAGTGTGTGAAGTGGTATAAAGAAAAAGACAAACAGGGATTGAGTTTTGTATCCAGAAATTTTGCAAGCTAAATTTATAATGCATTTATAGTTTGAGATATTTGTATTGTCCACAAATATGTGATACTGTATAATTAATGAACATAAGAGGTAAGATGCTTTAATGATGCTAATGGTATTGTTAACAATTACTCAGCATTAGTGTCCTACATCATGTGTGAAAATGTGTATACTGTATAAAATATATATTTTATGTCCTGTAGAAGCTGCTCAGTCCCCATATAGTTATTAAGCACTTTTCTGTTGAATCTTAACCTCATTAATCCACATGATGTCCTTTGTAGTTGTTTTTGCCATTATCTGAATCCCGTAGAATGTACTAGATATCAGATAAACTTTCCCATGTTGCACTTGAACACTTTCCCATTTATGGTAGAGTCCTCTGATGAATGCAAGCCCAGAGCTGGGCATCTACAGTACTCTCTACTGATGTTGTGCCTCAGCTCCATTGCCCTCATGCAATTTGTAGATGTCTGGTTGCCTAATAAAGTAAGGCACTCTGGCCAATTAGGGAACAATACCATGTGATGGTTTGAGTTTACTGGTCACGTGATGCCACTAAGGGGTGGGCAATTGGTCATTCTTGCTTAAATGTCCGGAATAAGTAGCCTGAGTCCATCATGGCTTCTGTGTTCCTGGTGGGAAAATACTTAACTTGATGATGGATAAATGAACCAGATGAACTTGCATTCCTGTATCATCAAGCTGTTAAATATCTAGGTCATCATCAGGGTCATCATCATCCCAGTCATCAGCATCATCAGGAGTGTAGTGGATCAGTCCTCCTCCACCACTTTCTCCACTCTGGATCCTGAAAAAGGTACATAGTGTTGATGAAGCCCAAACAGGAAGTACTCAGTCACACTTGCCTTTTTGAAGTTCTTTTTTTTACTGGTAATTTCTTGAATCTTCGTTCATTTATCCTTACTGCTTTCAGATCATCATCCCCCCCCCTCTCCAATTTAGGAAACACCTCTTTTACTGACAGGGTTAATTAATTCCATATATAACCCCCCAACCCCGGGTTGAAAAGTCTGTCCTAAGTTGAATAAAATCACTAGAGAGCAGCAAGAACAAAATGAAAGAGACATCCCTGGGCTACATGATTTAAATCCACAGCAAATTTAATTGCCAATCATTAGGTACAAAGCAAATTTAAGTACAGTGAAAGTCCTCCAACTCGGCCACCAGTAATCTGAAAATCCTAATACTCTGAATTTGTCAAGGTGAAATCTTTCAAATTTTTCTGGGCTTTATCTAAGGATTTAGCTGGTTTGGACTTGCCCTTGGACTTGAATGTACCTGCCTGCAACTATTCAGCTACACTTTATGGATATCCAGTGAATAAAACAATAACCCATATCATTTTAAGTGTTTATTTAATGATCATGTACATATTTCTATTGCTTTCAAAGGTCCCTCCCTATAGTGTGAAAATACCAATAGTCTGAAAGACCCTCAGTCCCCAGTGATTTGGATTACAGGGATTTACTGTATAGTAATTTCACTGCTAACTACAATGCTAACAGAGTATGCCTATGCCACCCATTTTACTGTACCACAAATGTTTTTGGTAGGTGGTGGCGACCATCATCCACTCACGATGTAGTGCTACCAACTTCTTCCTTCATCTATATCATTTTTTTTCTGTGTCTGCCCTCCTCTTTTCCTATTTCTCTCACCTTTCATGTCACTTCTTAATATTCTCTCCTTTTCATGTGGCTTTGCACTGAGTGACAAGCCTAATGGTTTGCTGTAAGCCAGAAAACCATTTACAATGCTGGGTAGTATGTGCCCTACATGTCAACAAGTGGGTTGGCGGAGGGTTAGTGCCCCTCCCTGTAAAACCATTAACTCAAAGACAAACGGCCACCTCTTACGGGATTATGGCGTCTGGCTATATAAAGATAGATAGGCAGATAGCACAAATGTATGAAAAACGTGCAATATTTTGTAACACAGCCTTGACTTAAGAACTGGTTTTCCAGTATACTGCTATCTGATAATGGCTAGTGATATTTACCTTTTTGGTAATGTGGTAGGTGAAGGTGACCATTATCTACTCACCTGATGTAGTGCTGCCTATTTCTTCCTTATGTGACTCTACACATAGTGACATGACAAGCCTAATGGTTTCCTGTAACCTAGGAAACCATTTACAATACTGGGTGGTAACCATATAAGCAAATAATCAGAGGATGTGGAACAAATATGGTGCCCCTGTTAACTAGGTGGAGAGAGACAAATACAGCATCCACCCAAGCTTCTCACCCAGACTGACTGGGCTTGGTATAGTACTTGAAAAGCTTTACAGTTTATTAGGATCCCTATATTAAACTTGAGCATTTTCTCCTCTATGGAACAGTTCTCCAAGTCATGCAGATCAAAGTTGGGCCTTTGTGCATGTTGCTACTTATAGAACTTTTGAGTAAGCACTGATATAATGCATCAGCCCTGTTCCCCTCATACAATTTTTAGTTGCCTGGCATTCTGGTGAGCTAAGGTGCTTGAAATGATCAGGGCCCATTCGGGTCTAATTACGAAGGGTACTTGGTGTTAACTGCTCCTGTAATGTAAATATGGCAATAATTTTTGATAAACTGGATATTATGAAATGCCAGTTTCAGTTAAAGACCTTTATTTTCTAATGTGTAACATTTTAGGGTTCTTCAGACACTGGCAAAATGCTGTACCAAAGAAAATAAAGGCCCTTGCTGCAAACTCTTGCTCATGTAATGCCACTAAAAAATGAGCAATTGGTTACTTGCCTTAAATGTCTGAACTAAGTAGCCTAGCCCTGGGCTTCTGCAGCAATCCTGATGGGGCAATACTGTACTGTGGAATCTCATAAATCAGGCAATTCTAAATAGCAGATTCGTAATATCCAGCAACATCATACAAGTCTGCAGCATCAGTAAATCATGGAAATTACACATAATTCACAGATGCAGCCATCAAAAGCAATGCTTTTCCAATGCTTTGTGTAATATGTGGTACCATTACCTCAAGTCCATGCATCTAGCTGGGCATAATAAACCAGTCTTAGTCAAGCATGCCAATTACTGAACAAATCATATTCAATCATAGCATGTAGTATAAGCCAATCACAACACTTCCTTCCCAGGTCAGGCATGAAGGTTTTTAGTGTTCGCTGGTGACCAGTTTGATGTGTTTGGGGATAAGGGGGGCAACTTTTCCGAGATGACAGACCCATGAGTAATTTTCCCCATAAGAGTTATTTCTAAATTGTGGAATTCTCAAATCACAGCTTGGGCCCAGTCTCTTAAGACCGCGATTTAGGACATTCCACTGTACTTGATTAGGTGTTGGACAATAATGAAATGGCACTGAAATTCAATCCTAGCTGTGACTGAAATTTAAGAATATGAATTTTATTGAAAAAGTCTCAAGTATTCTTCCATGAGACCCTTCAACATTCTGGTATTATAACATTTCCTGTGGTATTACCATTACATTAATTCTGACTGGGATAGTCTTCGCATATCCCACTAAAAACAGTTCCGTACTTGAGTCAAAGCGACAACACAAATGGATGTGCACTGATTATCAGTGGTGGGCATTAACGCCATAATCATTTTGTTAATAACGGAGCTAATTTTTTTTTTTTTTAAAGTTAACAGATTATCGTTACCTTCCATTAAAATTTCCGTTGATTTCCGCTAATCCGTTATTTTTCTGTTACAGGTCACTTTAGGCCAGATGAGTTTTAAATCATCATTTAAATCGTCAAATCAATAGTGTCATAGTGACTCAAAGCCAACAGAACTTTGGACTGTGAAGTGATCATAGACTCACAGTGATGGCATCTCAATCAAGTATTTTGCAAGAGTCTATCCCCTTGTCTCAACTGTCTGTGAGACTGAAGTTGGTCACCTGCCTGTGAGGAAGGACTCAAAGAAGAAGTAGAGGAGGAATAGTGATAACCTAATTGAGAGATTATATCATATGCATTTCTATTAATTTTGAATTCTAACTGTATTTTTAAAATATTCTGGGGTATTTTAAGAGCGTCCTTTATATAGGAAAACTGAGTTTCATACGTAGCAAGTAGCAGATTAGCGGACTATCAAATTAGTGATTAGCCAAGTTAATGTTTTAAACTAGTGGATTAACGCTTAATTTCTGTTAATTTAACAGCAGAATTAGCGGATTAACTTTAACGGAGCTACCTGACGGATTAACAGTTAACGAAGCTAACGTTTTTCATTAACTTGCCCACCACTGCCGATTATATACAAGTATATTCCAAATCTGTTTTTTGCATGTCAAAATTATTCACACTGGCACAAGTGGTGCTGTCCCACTGGTGGGTGTAGCAGGACAGAATGCAGTAAGCATCTTGGCTACAGTGAAGCAAGCCACTTCTGTCATTACCATGGAAATCTGTACACTTAACTATCACTTTGTTGTCACACCCACTGCTGCCAGCCTTGCCAACTCAATGTCTGTTTACATTTGACTCACATGTCTAGTCAGTGATATATGAACAGTTACTTGGAGGGATTTTGTGCATTAAGAGACTTGTACCAAGTTAATAACATGGTACAAAGAAATCTGGTAATGACTGTACCTTTTCTGTACTGTTTATTGAAAGCAGTCAACTGTAACATTCTCATGTAATTTTTACTGATCTTTCATTCCATTGCAACTGTCAGGATTAATCAATCATTTCATTACTGTTGATGGATTATGGAATATGTTTATGGGAGTGACTGAATCTAAAAAAGTTTAACTGAAACATATAGCAGTGCCCATTACAGACATACCAGTATTAATGCATTCTACAATATCTGTATAAGAAATATGGCAACCACATGTGTAATCTGAAACATATGGTGACCACTCTCCAGATACAGTACCTTGTGTGAGGTAGGAGCAGATTGTTCTTGGCTGTGCGTTGGTTGCTGGTGAGAGTGAGACTGAAAGTGGCTTGTGATGCCAGGATGTTGTCTTTTGTATTGTCATCTATTGTTGACAGAGGTTGAGTTTGGCTCTGTGCCAACCGAACATCCAGAATCTCCAGTTCTGGACTAATACTAAACTCTTCATGCTGAAAGGACATACAATACTGATGTTTTGATATCTTTACTAACTGTAAAAAGATCACTATTATCTGTCATTCTGTCAGTTATTCATCTCTGTGTGTTACTGTAAAGACTTTATAAATGTATAAAAAACACTGATACTCACTGACTTCAAGATTTTGCCTGACGGTTTCTTAAGCACTAGATGGCAAGTAAGGGGGAAAGTGGGCATAAGATGAATAGTGGCAGCAGCAGCATGAGTGAGGGCTGACAGTGTGCTCTCCTCAATAGTGTCTCTCCCACTATACATTATTACCTGCTCCACATTTTCTCCTGATGGCATTACAAAACTTAGTTAGGGGTGCATGCACTGGGATAGGTACTGTACTGTACATACTGTACTATATCTTGATGTCAAATCTAATTTAACTTGATCAAGTACAGTATCATGAATTATTCAAACAACAAATCTATGTGTTGGGTAGATAAACTATTGAAGTACAGTACATAATCCACTGCACAAGTCTTATTCACCCTACCCTATTGAACAACATAAATGAAGCAATTAAAATATCATAATTTTATGCAAAACTTTATACCTGTAATACAAGATCAAAGAGTCACTTTGTTCAGGATGGGGAAGTGGTGAACACAACTGCTAAACTAAATGAGAAGAAAACTGCCTTATGAGGAATGAAGAGAGGCAAAGCAGAGAGTGATGATGGTCTCACTATGTTTTATTAAGGATGTAGATAACTGACTTAAACAAGCTACCAAAACTCTTCAAGAAATTCTTAGAAGTCAAAGCAGTACCCAAATCATGGAAAAATGAATCTACTATATTGCCTCACAAAAAAGCAACATCAAAACTCTTATCATCAAATAAGCCTTCTCCAGACTGTAATAAACATTTGACAAAAATAAAAGGAGAGTAAATTAGTCTTTGCAGTTACCTGACAATAAACCATGTTCAAGTCAGACTATAAACTAAATGGCTATGAAAAAATTTCAGTTACAGTAGAACCTCCATTATCTGGGAGCCACAGGGAATTCAAAATGCCAGAAAACCAATTTTTCTGGAAAATAGATTAACACCCATTTCCTGTTGTCTTACACCAGTGATTCTCAAACTAGAGGAATTTTGATGGGTCGCAGGGACATAAAATAGGCCTAATGCTTTCAGTGTATTTTATTTACTTATCTGAAATTGTAATTATCCTTACTACACTGTTAGCTAAAATGTGACATATATTTACACGTAAAATAGGGGGTTTGGTTCAAGAAGCCTCATATTTTTCGTTAAAAATATATTTAAGGATAATTATAAATGTCTGTCTTACGGCATTCAAGACGTGTGTTTACATACGATCTCACCGACTGGACACATCACTGCATACTGCATTCTAACCTAACCTAACCGATTAGTTTTGCCCCCTAATACTCCCCATAAAAATGTTCATCGCCAAGGATTGCCACTAAGCCTCTAGAAAGTCCTCATTACCAATCAAGTTTCTGACCTAAACAACACGTGCATGATGGCCATCTAGCATCATGCATATTTCACCAGGAATAACTTTCAGCTGCCATTAAAAAAAAAAAATAGTGTGAAACTATTTTTGAAAGCCATTAGTCATCAACAATAAAGGAAAGAAAAGAAGTCGTTAGCAAGGATTGATGGTTTTGGGACAATTAGCTGTCACAACAATAACAAGACAATTCACCATCATGAATGAAGACAACTATGAGTGAGGCTAGAATATAATTCAAAGGCAACTACAGTGAGGAAGAAACAAGTTAATGATTGACTAAAGGTGCAACTAATAAATAACATCCAAAGCATATGCTACTGAACATGGACTTTCATGGATCCCCCTGAAATATAGTTATTAAAGTGTTGATTAATTAATAATAAGTATTTACAGAATGACAGGGAATCATTCAGGGTGCGAATTGTCCTGACGGGGAATCGTCCATGTTTCAACGGGGAATTGTCTGACGGCGAATTGACTTGACGGTGTGGGTGATGCAGGCTTACTGACGCGAGTGAATAGGCTGGCTGGGGATCGAACAGGCCTGATGGGAAAGAGTGGTGGAGCAGCTGTTTTTGCTGGAGTACTTGCTGGTGTGGACGCTGATGCATCAGTATCTGGGAACCCCACAAATGAGGAAGAGGATACGAGTGAAATGGTTGCCGATTTTGCATGTTTACCCTTCGTGAAAAAGTCCATGATGTCTGACTGTTTGACTGCTACACGACGGCGATTTTGGAAGTCATCTTAATGGCTACGAAAATGAAGCAGTTCATTAGCTGTGTAGACTGGATTTCTCTCCATGAATCGGATGATCTTTCAAAATGATTCCTCAGCATCTATCTACGAACAGCCAGGAGCCATGGCTTATATTCTACCAAATATTACGGAAAACTGCGATAAAACTGTGGTATGTTGCTGTGTTTACACTAAGCCTCAAAACAATGGCGGGGACTGCGGTGATGCATTCTGGTGGCGAAGGAATGAAAACATTTGGGCGGGATGGTTGCGCGGTAAATTTGAAATGCTGGTTAGGTCGTGGATTTTCTCCAGCTGATCAATTTTGGAATTTTTCTTTAAATTGTCCGGTTTGGCGCCAATTCCGGTTGATTGGCTCACAGATAATTGAGGTTCTACTGTAAAAGGAAATCTTTGTGTGTGGTATTTATATATTATATTGAAGTCTAATTAGGCTGAAACAGCAGCAATGATGAGAGCAATTTGAGGAAAATGTGGAAATACATTAACTCTTTCAATCCGATGATATGATTATCTAGTTTATTCTTTGTATATCGACAGTTTTATTCTCCATAGGTTGGATTTTTTTGTACCTGGAGAGACTATTCACCTTCAGCAAGAAAGATCCATCTTAAATTGCATTAAATCATCTGGAAAAGCAAGAATAAAGTAAGGTATCACTTGAATGAAGGGGTTAAAGTATAATACAACCTCCAAAATCCAAACATCTGATTTCCCAAAACCTCCACTTTCCAAAATATTTGTTCATGCAACAGGAGGGTGTCCTCATAAAATTTATGTGTATTTGAAGACAAAGTTAATTTGCAAATAAGTAGAACAACAGACGATATACTACTAATACAAGGTACTTCAATGCTGTTCATTTTTTTTTTTTTTTAATTAGTCATTATAAATCTACTTTTCAAAATATTCCATTTTTCATTAAACCTTTCTTGGACTCATGCATTCTGGATGTCAGAATCTGTACTGTACTAATTGATACTCCAGTTTATACAGATAACACTGCTACCAAAAAGAAAATATCAATAAAGAGGTGTTAACAAGGAAACACAATTTCATCCAGGTTATTTCAGGCATGTCTTGAGAGTATCTTCAGAAATTTAGACTGGGACAGCAAATGAATTAACAAATAGAGTGACTGAACAATCTCTGATGTGCTGATGATATAGTTCTTTTTGGTAAATTTACAAAGTTATATAAAAACACTGTACTGTACTGTCAATAAAAACAGGTTTGACTATGCTGTTTGTAAATATACTTAATGAGCTTTCTGGATTATTATAATTGTAGCTACTGACCATCACTGCATTACATAACACTTTTCTTTAGCTACTAAAAAAAGTGGTAAACCATTTACTCACCAACAGCAAGAGCATGCAGACCTCTCACAAGTTCAAGGGGTTTCTGGTGGCATAAAAGATGCTCCACCTTGTCAACTACCAATACCACTTTCCTGCTAGCATCCCCACCACTCTCATGTCTATTGTTAAAAATGTGTGGCAGAGGCTGACTGAGGGAAACACCTTGACCACTTGTATCCCAGTCACTTGGGTCACTTGCACCATCAATAATTAATAGTTTTTCTGTGTTATCTGCAAGAAGACAAAATAGGCACTGTACATGGTACAACGTTTAGTAGGCTACTGAATGTCATATTACTATTCTGATACAACAAAATTTATGCAACCAATTTACTAGTGAGAAATGTGGTTATAAATGATGATTAGCTATAGCATAACAACATGAAGTTAACACTAAAATCACTACCAATTTAGATGAATGTTTCATGTACATAAATACTGTGCAGCCTTGCAAAGAAATGTGTAAAATGCAAGTATAAAAATTCTGAATATTAGTTTTCAAACTATGTGATTATGTTTTACTCAAATTTGTTAACCCTTCAATCTGATGTACCAGTATTTTGTATTCTGTTTTTGCTACCTCCAGATGATTTCATTCATCTTAGCATAATTTTCATACTGATGGGGCTGGACAGAGCTTTCATTAGCATCTCTACTAGGGGACTCTCCTTAGCTGAAAAAAAATACTCTGATGGCTGCTTGATTAAAATGAAAAAGACTTCACTTGTAATGAAGAAGTTACTGAATGATGTCTTTATAATAACAATGCAGGACTGACCATTATTTTTGATACGTGACTGTATACACTGAGGAGCAAGGGTAGTAGTGAGGTAGATGACGTCAGTGCCCAGATGTAGGTGTGCAGAGATAAGAGAGTACAACAGCCCCCTCCCACATACTTCCACTGTGTCTGAAAATGCACAATTCAGTTTTAATACACTGAAAGTTCTTGCATTATGATGCTAATAATTTTTTCAATCAGTTGTGATTCATTAAAAATATTGCTTTGAAATAAGTTTTTTCAACCCCAGCATTTTTTTTTTTTTTTTTACCCTTTAGTCACACTTAAACTGGCATTTATCTTACATACATCAAAGACATTCAGTAAGGACAGCTGTACAGTACACTCATTTGCTGTTCAGGGGGTGAGTGGTTAAAGCTCCCTAGGTGGAGTCACAGACTGTCCGTGTCCACAAGCTCAATCCACGAGAAGGATGTAGAAGTTTGTCTATCATGTAATAGGCTACCATCAAAGTACAGTAAGTAGTTAGTATGAGGCTGGATATTACTGTACCATCTTTAACATTTATCTATCACTCTACAACTCCTTCATGAAGAATGCTTCATTTAGTACTGTACTTAGTAGCTAAAGAAGAAGGGAGGGATTCTTCAGCTTCTAGCTTGATCTACTATTGCATCTACTATGGCTGCATTCAATCAAGCTAAGCTGGATTTAATTAAGTTAGCTTATTGTAGTGTAGATACAATAATGGACAGAGCTTGGAGGTGGAGCATTCCCCCCCCCTCCTTATCTTGTAAGTGTTAAATGAAGCACTTGTGATGGAAAAGTCACTGAGAAGACCCTTACCCAAAATATGATCAATTAAAAAATAAATAAATAAATACAAAATAATGCCTGCATTTACAGGCTGAAACTTAAAAACAGGTGCAACGAAGTAACAAATCGCTGATTACTAGCTGAATCATCACCAAATCAGCATTTTTAATTGGAAAATTTTATAATTTTTATTGCCACAGAGGTACATACACACCTAATTATCTAAAATCTGGTCAAAATTTTGTGTTTAACTGCTAAAAAAAATCAGGATTCAGAACAAAAATTAGCTAAAGTTAGCAGAAGCGTTTTGCCATCGGCTGGAGAACTCGCCTTCACAGACTCGTAGTGGATGAGAAACGGGCATGGAAAAAGTTGAGAGAAGGAAGATGGAGTTATATTTAGAGAGGAGGAGAGAGGTAAAAAGATTAGTATGAGAGAGTAAGAAGAGAGTGGATGAGGAATTTGGAAAGAACTTGAGTGTCAAGTGGAGCGAATGTAAAGAGAGTTAGACAGGGTGCCAACGATGTTAGCTGGGGAGTGAAAGATAAAAATGGTAGATTACTAGAGGAGAAAGGAGAAAAAGTGAGCAGATGGAGAGAACACTTTAAGGAATTGTTGAACACAAAGAATGAAAGAAATACAAGTATCATTGGATGGGGAATGACTGGGAGAAGAATGGATGTGAGAAGAGAGGTAGAAATCAGTAGGATGGAAGTTGTGGAAGCAATGAAGAAAGTTAAAATGGGGAAAGCCCCAGGAATTGAGGGAATGTGTGGTGAAATGCTGAAGCATGGGGGAGAAATAGTAATAAAATGGATGTGGAAGATGTGCAGATTGGCCTGGGAGGAAGGTAGAGTCCCGGAGGATTGGAAGTCAGGTATAATTATCCCCTGTACAAAGGAAAAGGGGAAAAAGATGTGTGTGGTAATCATAGGGGCATTTGTCTTCTTAGTGTTAAAGGAAAAGTACATGGTAGGATAATTATTGACAGAGTTAGGGAAATAACAGAGGAACTAGTTGGAGAAGAATGGGGAGGTTTTAGGAAGGGAAGAGGTTGTGTAGATCAGATATTCACTCTTAGATCTTTAGTGGAAAAGATTGTAGAGAAGGGAAAGAAGTTGTACACACCCTTCACGGATTTGGAGAAAGCATATGACAGGGTGGATAGACAAGGATTGTGGAAAGTGTTAAGAATATATGGAATAGATGGGAAGCTGTAGAAGTGAATGAAGAGTATGTATGAGGGTGCTAAGGCTGCAGTGTGTGTGGATAATGAGCTGAAACAAGGATGTGTCATGTCTCCATGGTTGTTCAATCTGTATATGGATGGGGTAATAAAAGAGATACAGGGTCGGGCAATGGATGTTGGAGCAGCCCTAGTGAGAGAGGGCAGTGTTTGGAAACTCCCAGTACTGTTGTCTGGAGATGATACTGTGCTGTTGAGCGAAGACAAATGGGAGCTGCAAGGCTTGGTAGATGAGTTTGGGAAAGCGTGTAAGAAACGGAATCTAAAGGTGAATGTAGGGAAGAGTAAAGTGATGGTCTTCGAGAGACGTGAAGCCAGTGAATGTACAGTGAGATTGGATGGGATGGATATGGAGAATGTGAGTGAATTTAAGTACTTGGGCAGTGTGATGAGTAAGGATGGAAGTCTGGAGGGTGAAGTCCTTGAAAGGGTGCAGCAGGGAAGGAAGGTTGCTGGTTCGTTGAAAGCAGTGATAAGAAACAGAGAGGTGAGCATGGAAGTGAAAAAGTTGTTACATGACAGTATTGTGATACCAACTCTAACATATGGAAGTGAAGCTTGGACCCTGTTGGAAGGACAGAAGTCAAGAGTGAGAGCAGTGGAAATGAGTTATTTGAGAGGAGCATGTGGAGTCACATGGAGAGACAGACTAACAAATAAAGAAGTGAAGGAGCGTTGTGGTGTGGTTGAGGACATGATGGGAAGCGTTAGGAGAAACACGTTAAGGTGGTTTGGGCATGTGGAGAGGATGGAGAGTGAAAGATTGACGAGGAGAGTATATGTGAGTGAGGTGGAGGGGGCGAGAGGGAGGGGGAGGCCGAGGATGAGATGGCGGGATGGAGTGGAGAGGTACAGTATATGAGAGAGGGAGGTGTGAGTTGGGAGCGTGGTAGTGAAATGGCAGGGGACAGAGTGACATGGAGGCGATTTGTCTGTGGCCACTCCGTGCGGGACTGAGGCGTCTGGCAATAGATAGATAGATAGATTTCAAAATTACAAGTTAATGTACCTTTATATTTCATAATTTGGTTAAATTTTATACAGGAGTAAATACAGTTCTGTATGAGATGTGACAGCCTTTCTAGGGTAATGTGTGCTTTACTTGGGGCAGTAGAAGGACCTTACCAATTCAGTTCAAGTTCCTCCAGCTTGTTTTCTTTATTTTTTTGTTTTTGGGGTAGTAAATTACCTTTTCCTCCTGAAAATTTTTCCACTGTTTTTATCACCATGTTCCTTAAGCCATACCTACAATTGTTTGTTTCTGGTGTGATGGAAGAATCTTACTCAAAGTACTGAAAAGTGGATTTTGTTTCTCAACTGGATTCTAGATTCGGGTATGTTAGGTTAGGTTAAATTATTATGTACCATACAGTTAAGCTTGGTCAGGTTAGGTTTAGTTAAACACTCAGGTTAGGACAGTTTCTTCCATCATTACACTGATAATCAAACGAGTTGACACGGTGGAACACAGCTAAAAACAATGGGGAAACAGATTTCACATGAAGCATTTATTTACCACCCAAGTGAAATGGCAGGGGACAGAGTGACATGGAGGCGATTTGTTTGTGGCCACCCCTTTCGGGATTGAGGCGTCTGGCAATAGATAGATAGATAGAAATAATCAGAAAAATATAACAGACTATCAAGATGAACTGGATTGGTAAGATGCTTCAACAGCCTCAAATAAAGTGTATGTTTACCCCTTCTAGATTTTATTCTCCAAGTTAACAAGTATCAGTTACTATATTGAAATACAGCTGCCTATCACAAAATCACTATGGCAAAAACCATCCCAACTGGTAATTCACACTGCTGTGCTATACTTCTAGACTTCTCCACAAGACACTGCACTTATAATTGTACGAGTTACACCAGGGATTTTCCAACCTCCCAGCATTCTCATTTTGCCTACTGATTCAGGTATGGTCTCAATTAACAAATTGTATCCAATATCACCTGTCAACAACAACGTTCTTGGTGTGGGCACCTCCGTCGCTTTGAAGATTTTGCCAAGTATAGCTTTCTCCATCTGAAGGAGTTTATCCTGTGCCAATCAGTAGTACTATGCTGCACTTGGACACAACTTTGGCTGTGAGTACTTCTACAATGAAAAACCTAATCTTTTTCTTGGAGTATGGTCTCCTATCGACCAAGTCTTTGCATCAGTTTGTTCCTCAAGGAAAGAAGATTGTCAGAAAATATAAAGGGAACCAAGAGGGAATTTGCTGTGGAGCACCGAAAGTGGAATAATGCGAAAGAAAGGGTCAAGTGGAACTTCACTTAGATTAATTGTTTTGCTTGCTTGTTTACGTTGGAAGGACAGTTCGGTGCTCTTACCATTTCGTTTCATGTTGTACGGTAGGAGGTGTTCATTAAATATATGTATATATATTTTTATTTTCCAATATACCTACTACTATCTGCTTAAGTTAATTACAAAAAATTTGGTTACATCTCGGCGAAATATTCATCAAGTAAAATGAATGCAAGACAGAATAATTAAAATATAAGGATGTAATCCCTGCATGAGCCTTTTAATTAAATGCATTTTGATTTCTTGTTGTTCAAAAGTTGGGTAGTAGAAAATCCCAACACTAGTAACTAAAAAGTCGTCTATAGAGGAAGACGACGTATGTTATGCGGTCGGCGGTCATCATTCACTCACTCAACCAGAGTTGCCAGGTGCGCTTATTTCGCGCCAGATTGGGAGACTTTGGAAGATGATTTGCGCCTAAAATTCAACAGTTGCGCGTTGCGCTTTTTTGGGCGATTTTTAAAATGACTGGGAGTGTACTGGGCGATTTTGTGTTATGGATACGATGTTCATTAAAAAAAAAGAGGAAAAAGACAGCGTACCGGTATGCCTGATGTACGCTTATGACTCAGTAATCCTTACCCTGCCACTCCCCTAGCGCATTGTGAAGCCTCAGCTAATTAGCACCTCTATCTGACCTGCCTTTCCATGATCCCAAGTGTGTGTGTGTGTGTGTGTGTGTGTGTGTGTGTGCTAGCCTTTTGTTTTAATCCTAAAGTCCTCAAGGCTCAAGGCTATGCCTTTCTGGTGAGTGCAGATTTAGTCTTGTTAGCCTGTCTTCATATGAAAGGTTCCGAATATCATGTATCATTTTTGTCATTCTTCTCTGTGCATTTACGAACAAATTTATATCCATACCTACATGTTGCTGCTACAGTACTAATGTCCATCACTGATGTGCAGTACAATTAGCACCAGAGTCACAATGACCACCCTATTCCTCCCCTACATCTGCCTCTTTGTCTGAAGCCCTCACACCCTTTACCATGCCTGCCCAACCCAACCCTGATCCCATAATTACTCAAAGCACCCCCTCTACCCCATCTGCCTCTCCATACCTTCTGTACTTTCTCTCTCTCTCTCTCTTTCATTCAGATTAAAGTCCATTGTCTCCCTCCACTCATCCTCTTATCCCCCTACCCTTCCCCGAAGAGCAATTGCCACCTCCTTGTAAATGTTACACAGGCGCAGCCGTGTGACCCTCTCCACACGACCTCACCCTTCTTTGGTCTGACATTGCGACCGCCACTTATACTACCACACACACACACACACACACCTCTACGGGTTGATTATAGAGAAGAATGTCAGTAATTGGCTCTCACTACTCCCAAGACTGATGGAGGAGAGGTGTGTGTGTGTGTGTCATTTTGCTGTGTGCACTTTTTGGGCGCGTTTTCGGGATGGATTGGGCGCCAACAGCACCTACCGACCTGGCAACACTGCACTCAACCAGCAGCCAGTTCCAAGCTGACCGTGGAGGTGGAAGGACAGTCCAAAGCCACCTGCATCAGCTGGTTCTCCGTGTCAAGTGTTTGTATTATTTTGTGTACTGAGATAGAATCGAACCGTTCATAATACGACACCGTATTATTAACAGTAAGAAGTGAATATGTGTTTCTGTAGAGACAATGACAGGATTTTTTAAATGCAAATAATCCAGCGTGGCCGTAGGTGGTGGGTAACCAACACATTTTACAGAATTATTGGCAGACATCATCATTTTTTTATTATGTACTAAGTTACACGTTGGTTGCAGCCACATGGAAGGAAGAAATGAAGTTTGGGTTGGTGCAAGTTAGCAGGTCTTTAGACACTTGGCACATCCTTCTTGAAAATTTTGTTGTTCGAGCTGGTAAAGTTTTTAGAGATTGTTAGAAGCTTGCTGGCATTTGCTAAACTGAAAGATCACTAAAAATTATTTTGAAAACTACCAGTGCATGGTAGTGCCAGTTGTAGGCTACAGTCACTTTTTATAGCTATGGTACTATTAGTTATTAAGTAATTTTTTGTCTGCACGGACTAATGAGACTGCAGTCAATGACTATAGTACTTTTGAATTAAGGAACATGTGATTTTACCCAGTATTATTTTTCAGTTTGACTTAGTGTTGAACTTCGCCTCCTACCTTAGTAGGCTAATAACTTACATAGCTACGTAGTGTTAACGTGCACCCGTAATTAATGCTGTGCACATTTGCTTCTGTGCTTCGCACCGTGTTTGTACGGTTAAGAAACTCCTAAATTTTTAGATTCGAATCTTTCGAGTTGGTGATTTAAGAACTTGGGTGTTTTGCCTGGACAAATGATGGACATGGGCTCTGTGCGCACCATCTGAAAGACATAAATATTAAGTCTTGTGATAACTGCATTTAAAGCCTGCGTTAGTCAACTGAGCAAATGTATACAACTTTCTTGGCGGTTGTCAGTTCTTTCGACAAGGTAAGGTTAAAGTTACTCATATGTTGACGATATTCTCGTTCCGGAACCCCAGTCACGTAGGCTACGTCTGTGATTAGTGTATTATGTTCTATCTAAGCTAGACGCTTTTAATTCTGTAAGGGGTGGCCACGAACAGATCGCTTATCGTTTTGCCTCCTGCCATCACGCTGCTCTCCCCCCAACTCCCCCTCCCCCTCCCATACGTCTCCACCCCATCCCACCATACCATCCTCCGCCCCCTACACCTCACTTATACACTTCACTTATGGAGTATTTTATCTCCTTGACTCCCCTCGTTAGTTTCTCACGTTCCATCCTCTCCATATGGGTAAACCACCTCATTGTATCTCTTCTAACGCATTCTATCACATCCACATCCACACTACAACGCTTCTTCCTAATTGTCAGTGCGTTCCCATGAACTCCACATGCTTCTCTCAAATAACATATTTCCTCTGCTCTCAGTCTTGGATCTGTGTCCTTCTGTAGTTAAATCTCACACATACAAAAACCTTTTCTTTTGTGACACGTCGGAAATTGGTAATAACGGATGTAACATTTCTGTAAACAAGCCAGTCTGACGTTAGGACGAGTGACGTGACTGCAGCCAATCACTGGCGTAGTTGCTACATTGGAACTTTTGTCAAGGTTTCTGTAACAAGAGCTCAGCCATTCGTACTCTTACTTGCAGGTAAGTGAAACCTGTAACCATTGGAATTTGGTAACATTGGAATTTGGTTTTGGTTAGAGTTGCATTGTTCGGGTCTAGGTTAAGTGGGGTTAGAAGAGGTTAATGCCAAAACTGACTTGTAATTCACTAGGTACTTTCAGGAAGAGGGGGGATATCAAAAACTCTGTCTATCTATCTATCTATTGCTAGACGCCTCAATCCCGCACGGGGTGGCCACAAACAAAACGCCACCATGTCGCTCTGTCTCCCGCCATTTCACTACTCCGCTCCCAACTCACACACCCCCCTCTCATGTACCTATCCATCTCATCCTCGGCCTCCCCCTCTCTCTCCCCCCCTCCACCTGACTCACATACACTCTCCTCGTCAGTCTGTCACTCTCCATCCTCTCCACATGCCCAAACCACCCTTTCTCCTAACGCTTCCTATCACGTACACATCCACACCACAACGCTCCTTCACTTCCTCATTTGTTAGTCTCTCTCCATGTGACTCCACATGCTCCTCTCAAATAACTCATTTCCACTGCTCTCACTCTTGACTTCTGTCCTTCCAACAGGGTCCAAGCTTCACTTCCATATGTCAGAGTTGGTATCACAATACTGTCATGTAACAACTTTTTCACTTCCATGCTCACTTCCCTGTTTCTTATCACTGCTTTCAACGAACCAGCAACCTTCCTTCCCTGCTGCACCCTTTCAAGGACTTCACCCTCCAGACTTCCATCCTTACTCATCACACTACCCAAGTATTTAATTTAATGCACTCACATTTTCCATATCGTCCCCATCCAATCTCACTGTACATTCACTGGCTTCACTTCTCTCGAAGACCATCACTTTACTCTTCCCTGCATTCGCCTTTAGATTCCGTTTCTTACACACTCTCCCAAACTCATCTACCAAGGCTTGCAGCTCCCCTTCGTCTTCGCTCATCCGCTCAGTATCATCTGCAAACAACAGTACAGGGAGTTTCCAAACACTGCCCTCTCTCGCTAGGGCCGCTCCAACATCCACTGCCCGACCTTGTATCTCTTTCATTACCCCATCCATGTACAGATTGGACAACCATGGCGACATGACATCCTTGTTTGAATCCAACCTTCAAATGGAAAGATTCACTCAGTTTGCCATCTACACGCACTGCAGCCTAAGCACACTCAAACATACTCTTCACTACCTTCAACAATTTCCCATCTACTCCATATATTCTTAATACTTTCCACAATTCTTGTCCATCCACCCTGTCATATGCTTTCTCCAAATCCATGAAGGCTGCATACAACTTCTTTCCCTTCTCTAGAAACTTTTCCACTAAAGATCGAAGAATGAATATCTGGTCTACACAACCTCTTCCCCTCCTAAAACCTCCCTGTTCTTCTCCAACTAATTCCTCTGTTATTTCCCTAACTCTGTCAATAAGTATCCTACCATATACTTTTCCTATTACACTAAGAAGCCAAATGCTCCTGTGATTGCCACACACCTCTTTTTCCCCTTTTCCTTTGCACAGAGGAATAATTACTGCATACCTGACTTCCAATCCTCCGGGACTCTACCTTCCTCCCAGGCCAATCTGCACACCTTCCACATCCATTCTATTACTATCTCTCCCCAATGCTTCAGCATTACACTACACACTCCATCAATTCCTGGGGCTTTCCCCATTTTAACTTTCTTCATTGCTTCTACCACTTCCATCCTACTGATTTCTTCCTCTCTCCTCACAACCCTCCTCCCTGCCATTCCCCAGCCACTTATACTTGCATTACTTTCATTCTCCATGTTCAACAATTCCTTAAAGTGTTCTCTCCATCTGTTCACTTTTTCTCCCTTCTCCACTAGTAATCTACCATTTTTATCTTTCACACCCCCACTAACTTCGTTGCACCCTGTCTAGCTCTCTTTACCTCTTTCCAGAACATTTTCTTACATTCCCTCCACTTTGCACTCAAATTCCTTTCAAATTCCTCATCCACTCTCTTCTTACTCTCTCTCACTAATCTTTTCACCTCTCTCCACTTTACATATAACTCTCTCGTCCGTCTCTCAGCTTCTTCGATGCCCCTGTTCCTCATCCACTCATTATATGCTTTCTTCTTTTGTGCCACAGCCTCTCTCACCTCTTCCGTCCACCATGCAGTTCCCTGAACCCCCTTTCGTCTTCTCTTCATGTAGAAAACAAGAGAAAACCATATTTAAGTCGAGTATGGGTTGAAACGAGAACCGTGTATTTAGAGAAATTGTTACACCTGTTCATCTTAAGTGATATCAACCGTATCACATTCATCCATCTCATTCCTACCGAAATTACCGTTAGGTTCTTGCATTCCTGTTGTAAACTACCGTCAGACCAATCTGTCTACAGCCAGACGCCATAATCCCATTAGGGTTGGCCGTTTCAGAGTTAGTGGTTTTACGGGGAGGGACACTTCGCCAACCCTCTTGAACCGTAGGGACTACGTGTTGGTTGGTTATATGGTTACCACCCATCATTGTAGCCTAAGTGGTTTCCTGGTTTACAGGACACCATTAGGCTTGTCACTTGGTGTAAAGCCTCCTGAAAAGGAAAGAAGAGCAATAAAAAGTCACAGGAAAGATGGAAAAAATTGGAAGAGAGGATGGCAGACAGAAAGTTAGTGGTAAAGGTGAAGGCAGCATAACATCAAGTGAGTGGATGATGGTCATCCATCGTTTCATTTCTGAAGACTGGATAGTAATGACGTTGATACATGAATCTGAAACGGCGAATTTCAGCAATGCCAATAACCTCGGTCTCATAGCACCTTAAAATTAGTGAATTGGACGCTTGATAAGGAGTGGTTAGAGCTGGGCCAACAGTTATTATTATTATTATTATTATTATAGATAGTGAATACAATTTCTTGGCGAATGCTGCACAGTAGTTTTATTTCCGAGTTGCGCCGCTCGTTCCTACTGTGTCTGCCCCGCCACCTTTCTTCTGCCTACTCCATTTATGTGTGCGTCCCCATCCACGACCTCTTTGACTTGGACCTTTTTGGCCAAGGTTAGATTATTTTTTGGCCCAGGCTAGACTGCCTATATTGCCTGGTATTATTGGAGTTTTGGATACTACTCCCCTCCCTTTTTCTTTTCTTTTTTTTTTAATGGAAAGGAAGGGGGGCCTCCCTATAACTTACTCCGTCGTGCTTACCGTAGCAAATAAGGAAAAGGGGATTCTCCAGCTCCAAGCCTCAT
>JAGKTI010003054.1:35443-60795 GCA_018397915.1 Birgus latro | reverse complement strand
CACTAGTATATAAAAAGCCAATACTGTACCACTTTCCCCCTTCCAAGTGCAGAAGCACAAGCCTAGGTTATTATTTTGAAGGTAGATGACCAGCATATCCCTTGATTTCAATACATAATCAAAAAAGCCTCCAGTCACCTCTTGGGGATTAAACCTATGCGAGGGCATCAGTCCGACTGGGAAAATCTAATTACCCGACCATGACACAAAAAAAATATAAATTGCAAAAATACTCTCTTTAATCAGCTTAGTCAATAACACAAAATAATAGCTGTTCATGAAGTTACCCAATGGTGCTCCTTATACTACAGCTACTGTATTGATATATTGTGACTACATTACTGTGAATGGCAAACAGTTCTTGAGGACGTCAGTACACAAATGTATGAAGTATGATCCTAGATGAAAGTACAGTACTGTATTCTATTCATCAAGTTGCAATGCCTGTAAACTAAATTCAGAGTATGTAATGTCAGATAAACTAAAAGGTACAGAAATATTTTAGTAAAAAAACAGGTACCTCCAAATCTGCATTCAAGTACAATTCACTACATAATATGCATAAAAATACTGAATTAAATATATACTTTCCTCTAAAAACCAATATTCTCTCAAAGTCTAATAATTCCTCTGTTATTTAAAGGCATGCTGAATTATGGAAACCATTTGCAAACTTTTATTCTCAGTGTCATGGATATTATGGATTCTGTTTGCTAATTTTATTCTTAGTATCATGGATATTTGTTACCAATATAAAAAAAATACATAAACCATACTCCTTCAGCAGCCTATTTTTACTACAAAAACCTCATCAACAAAAGCAGTGTACCAAACTGGTGACATATAATTTAGTATTTATTGCATTCAATTTAGCTCATTATGACTCAATGCACACCACTATTCTATGCCATTCAAAGGCATAGCTGTAATGGCTTTAGCTGTAACAAGCGGTGATTAATTCATTTTTCCTATATCGACAAATATTAAAATAACGAGAATCCTGAGGGGAGTATTATTACAGGAGCAGTAACTTCTCTCATGCTTTTACTTTAACTAATCTCTTTACTTTGAGCAAGAAGGTTTTCATTGAAACAAAATTAATTAAAAATGTTAAACCATAAAATATTACAAAGTCAAGAAGGTAATTATTGGATTCAAACTAATAAAAGACTTCTAGGAAATAAAAATAAGAAGTTAATAAGCATTCATTCATGCAACAGCAATTAAATGCTCACATAGACACTGCTTCAAAATGTCAAATTACAGCAAAATTTACAGTACGGTACCATACCATGATACTGCACAATAGCTGAAAGTCTGTATACAGTAAGCTGGTTAAAGTTTTGGGTTACTACACTAAATGCAGCACTGTACTGTTAAGTAATACATAACTGTGACCCATCCTACTGCAATGGCAGCAATAACTGGGTCAAGCCTGTTTGTAAATAATATTGCCACCCCATATAATTATTTACTCCATGTCTAGCTAGCTACTCCTAGTCACTAAGACATCTGAAATATTTTATTATTTCCATTAACAACAATTTCTTAAGCATATAATAAATTTGTGCCTAACAGGAATGGCATAAATTTCATTCAGCCATGTCAAATCCTATTTGACCACTACTGGAAATTTCTCAATTTACAATTTGCATAGTTAAATGTACAGACATTTTACAATACCTCAATCTAAGCTTTGGATCTGTCATCTGTAATAAATAAATATACTTAATGAAGTAGACATGTTTATGAAACTAAAGGCTTGTGATGACAAGCTTGAGCACACAATGTTGTAGAGTAGATACAACTCCACTGACTGGTAGTGCTCACCTCTTCTCTCTATCTTAATCCCGGCCTTATGATGATGTCCTCTTTTATTTTATTCTTGCTACGTCCAGATGATATTATAAAGTTTAAAAGATATTCTGAAACTGGAGAGGCTAGATAGAGCCTTCATTTACACCTTCACTGTTAGAGGTCTCTCAAAAGCTGAAAAAAGTAGTTTGAAGGTACAAAGAACAAAATTAAAAATACATCACTGAATTGACAAGGCTAACCAATTTTATTTGGCGATGTCTTCATCCATTTATTTCTTGCTGCAACAAGATTACTTTATGTAGATTTGGAAAACACCCTAGTGATGAATGGGTTAATGAAGGCTGTGTCTAACGGCTCATGGTCAAAAAGTCTTTTAAGCTGAACAGAATCATCATGAGATGGAAAGATACATATGAAACAGACATCATCACACTGAAATGGTTAATTGTTCTCCCCCATATGTGTCCTCGCAAAGTAGTTGTTCTACAAGCTAGCAACACAAAGATCACCAGCCACTGACCTGTTTCTGCAGAGGCGGATCCAGGAATATTTCTGAGGTGTTGCTTATGTCACTTTCCAAAGTATTTAGGGTTTGGCACCCTCTTTCATCCATGTATGTAATGTTTCTCAGTCAAGGATAGTTTACATCATATTTGTATGGGAGAAATAAACATGACAGCCAGTAAAAGATGCAGTCTGTATATGCAAAGTATTCTACACTAATCTCAGTGTGATAAATGAGGGGTGCTGCCAGGGTAGCCATGGGCAACATCCCTGGATCCACCCACGCAAAGGTCAACAAGAAAGAGACACGTAAATATACAGCTAATGTTTGTGAAATAACAATACTGAGGTTATACCCAATCATTATACTGTATAGGCAGTTTTCAGCAGATATTTATTATAGATATTGATTAGGAATGACTAGAGACTTCATATATTATATAGCTATAGTGCAGGATACCATTTCTTGTAAAATCTCAACATGTTAATTTATGCGATAAAAGAAATGTATATTCCTGTATCTTATAAATGCACAATATGATAGTATCTTACGCAACAAAATTAAGACAAGACTAACATGACTAGCAGGCTTATGGAATGACCAGAGATAAAACAACGGTAAGAGTCTTTGCATGAATTCATACTGGCAGTCTGTGGGCTATGGCAACATACATCACTGAAATCACCAAAATAATAATTGGCCTGATGAGCATAACCATTATATACATGATATGTACAACACAACCATACCTCCGAGCACCCGCTTTTACATTACTCCCAGCCAAGACCCGGTATTGCGGTGACCAGGCCCTGGATTCACAAACTTACGATCAGTTCCTTCTTGTAACTGCGATACATTTTTGCAGGAAGGACAAGGAAAGGAGAGTGTAGAATTTTCCCATGTTCCTTGTACTTTTACAAAACGCATCTTAGTTACGAGAGGAAAATTATTGTAGGTTTTATCTATTTTCTACAGGAAGAACACAGAAAGAAGAATGCAGAATTTTGCCACAGGTCCAGTTCTTCCTATAAAAACAAATCTAAGCTACGACAGGAAAAACTGATCATAAATAAGTTTGAGAATCCCACACCAGGTCCAAGAACACTGCGTCGGGCATTTGTCTCCCCGACCACCACGCTTGCCACACTCACCACCACTTAAGGAAGACTAATGCTTTACAGGCAGAGGCAGGTGAGGCTTCAGCTGAGGCAGAACTAGGACAGCAGACCTCACGCTGAGTCTACTACTGGCTATAGCTGCTGCTGCTGTTGCTGCTGCTGCATTAGCAGTAATGAAGGGAATGGGAAACTGCAACTTGTCAGTTGCTGCACTAAGTGTGTTGAGGAGATCAGCTTTTTTGGAATATGGGGGTTCTTCACCAGCTTGCCATTTTACTTGTAAAGGATTATGAATATTATTTTCCTACTCTGCTACAAGCCACTCTCGGATGAACTATTTAAGTGGTAAGTAAAACCATTACTACAACATTCTGGTCTTCTTGCCAGCATAAAAGCAGCAGGAGGCGCAGGGAAGCGTTGCCGCCTGGCACTGTTGAGTCGACGTGGTGTGGCGGGGGGAGGCCAGTCTCAGGTAGCTGATCTGCATATATGGCTTTGCTGGAGGAAACTCGCTTTTAATTCCCATTTTAACTTATGGCTTATATTTTCTCTGCCTCTCTTGGCGCTCCCTGAAAAATTGTGCTTTACGAGATGGTATCCATGAGATCGGATTTCGATAAACAGGTTTGTGAAACCTTGTATTAGGCAATATAATAGTCTTTGCAATACTATCACTAGTTGACCCCAGTGGGGTAAATGTCTCAGGCACATCACGGGGCAAAGGAGTACTACCCAGAGGGTTCTTGGAAGCCTCCACCAGGGGGGCAGGAGGATATGGGGCAAGTCTGGGGGGCGACGGGGTGTGGGAGGGGTGGGGCCGGTAGAGGTAGGTGCTGCGGGGCTGCTGACCAGTCCTCTCTTGGGCAGCCAGGCCCAGGACCACGTCTGGGGAAGTTGTAGTAGGTGGTACCACAGTGGTGAGAACCAGCGCAGGAATGGGACCACCAGCCAAACCAGCAGCAGTGGCAGCCGTCCGGCCCCACACAGCACCAGGGAATACGGGTGTGGCCCCAGACCCGTCATCAACACCCACACAGCTGCTGCGGTAATGACAACACACTTGTCCACTCTGCAGGGAAAGAAACCAATATTTCTAAAGTGTGTCTTGTAATTACAGTGCCATGACTTGATGAAATGGAAATATTATACCAACATTTGGAAAAGTTCTTTTTTCACTGATCCAGTAGGTGTCACTGATTTGACATGGTACCACTTATGAACTGATAATCATATTGATATTTCACAGTTTTGAGTGCTTATTAATTCTTTAGAGGGAACTGCTGCTTTGGTGAAACTGGATCAACCATTATTATTATTATTACTATTTCTATTAGTAGTAGTAGTAGTAGTTGTATACAACCTGAACAGGGGACAAGTTGGGCTAGAACTGTTGGATCTGCCAATAAATAAACACACACAAACATCTATATATATATATTATATATTTCCAAATGTGAGTATTTCATCCATGAATTTCTATAATACATGATAGTGTGACCCTCAAAAATAATACATGATTATTGCAAATGGCACACAGTACTGTACATTTTTTTTTTTTTTCATGATATACTCCATTTAGAATTCAACTGTAAATTTTTCTTTTTTTAATGATGAGCTGGCAGGCAATGCAAAGGCAAAATCATGCAGTGTAGAGACCAGACCAAGAAAGCTGAGGACAATGCAGCACTACATTTCTTTCTCTGATTTTGACAAACCCCTTAATTTTAGCAGTGGCAATATACATCATGGTTCATACATTACACATCCCAGTTCTTGTGTGCTGCAGGGATGTCTCAGTCAGTTACCAGCATCCACCCTGCATCACTTTCACAGTCCTTTTCATGTTTTATAGTGCCTGTGTTTTTACATTCACTGATTGCGTTAGTGACTGGTAATTTCACGAAGCTGTTTCTGCTCCTCATAAAAGCAGACTGAACCATCCCCATAACACACAAGACAGAAGGGTGCAATTTATGGACCACCCTGTATATGCTGCAGTATCCACAACTTCAAAACTGTGAGAAAGAGGAGCAGTCATCAACCAATACAGTACACACTCAGGGACAACCAGCATACATCAACTTGGACCAAGGGGGAAAGAGAGAAAGTTAAATTGTTTTCTGATGTAGAAGTACTGTAATGCAGAAAATCCCTTGCTAGTCTTTCAAGTTTCTACCTACTGACACGAGAAATCTGAAAAGACATTAGGAGAAAAACTTTACAGTAAGGAAACATTACAGGAAGCCTCCAAGAAAAGGACTGTCTGCTTAGGAGTTAAGTCCAGCAGTACCTGTGAAAACATAGGCAGGAGATGGACACTGGGGATTGTAGGCAGTACAGTATTAGAGACAATGAATGAATGACTGATTTCTAAATGCAGCTTTCTATAGCACAGCAAAAGTATCCAAGGATTTCTAAATGCAATATCATAAAGAACATCAAAGGTATTTATGAAAAACTTGCACTGAACTGGCTAACATCCCTCACAGTGTGAAGTAAGAGTAACACTAAGTGAAAACACAGATGCACACTGCTATTCTTTGCATTTTGTGCTGAATTCACAACACTGTGCTTTGAGAAGTATTTTACCTGGTTAGGTAAGCTCTATATGACAGACTGTTGTACAAACCTCATGTTTTTGACTATGGCTGCCTAACCCATACCCCTACACCTCAGAGGGGGTAGTACTGAACTGCTTGTTACTGTCTTCTTGCAGTATCCACACACTATACTTAATACAGTCACACATAAAGAAAAATGATGTAATGCTTCCTCTGAAGGAATCCCCACACTGAGGTTGGCTATGGTACAGCTAATGTTTTCTATGGACTGGAAGCTAAACCAAGTGCCAAAACCAGCAAAATAACTTTCCAACATTTGCTGAAGCTGTTGGGAAAAAAGAAATCCAAGATGGGTAGTGGGATTTGTAGAAATGTGCAAGTCTCAGCTTGGACTTTGTGGCTGAGTTTTTTCCTGCCTAAGAGTGTTGATTGTGCTGCTAATTACCAAGCTTGTAGCCACATTTCACTCTTATGATAGCACAGATACTTTCTTAGGTCAGTGGTAGCCATCCATCTACTACCAGTACCTACATAGTCCTCATCTAGAATTTTGCATATCCAGTTCCACTGTTCTCACCTCTGACTTTTTATAATGACATCATATTTATGTCTTATATCCATGTGGTGTATGTGAGCTCAAAGTATTATTCATGAAGCCATCTTGAAATACCTCTAAGTAACTTTCAATGAATAATTAATACTATACTTTCACAGCTTCAGCCACTTTTCTTCTTGAACCATTATTTTAAGTGCTTGCCAGATTAAGTCAATTTTCCATTGATGGTGCAATTTCAGATTTACAGTCCAGGGTATGAAAAATTATTTAGTGATATTACAAACACATGCTTTTTAAAACAGCCTGCAGCTACTAAAAAGACCATCTTAATATTCTGAGTAAAACCTTACTAACTGTCTTCAGTGCAACAAAGCATTCACCATGCCCAGATGTATCTGTTAATGCAAACATGAAAACACTGTTGTCTACTTGTCAAAGTGTTCTACTTATATAAAGTACACAGGAATCTAAAGTAAAATATTTGTGTTCATGATCCCTCGAAAATATGGTACCATTTCCATAAAAATACTACAGGCTACAGTCATGATCAATAACAATAATCCATCATCCTCTTCCACCCTCTATCCAGCCAGCTTCTTGTCATCAAGTCACAATGGGGTGGGAGGGGGTTGGACTGGGGGTAACAGTTAAGGGAAAGAGAGGTATGTGGGTGTGAGGAATGGAGTGGTGTGCACAGGCAGAGTTATGAACAAATGTACAGCCACAGTAGTAGGCAGTGTAAAACGGGAACTGTAAGTATAGTACAGTACTGTATATACTCAACCTTCCCCCACTCAGGATAAGGGTATGAGTTGAAATTTGACTAATAATGCTACTTTAGGATGGTTTACCAGGGTTTTTAGCTAGATGCAGAGGGTATGGAATGGATTGTTAAGGAAACCATACTGGCACTGTCATCCAAAGTCTAACTCCTATCTCTTGTTTTAGCTGAGGGAAAGTTAAGCTCACAATCACCATCCCAACCACAAGCTGTATGCCCTCAAAAAATCTGCTCCACTCCTGTTCACTAGTCCTCTTCCATGTTACCCAGATCCACAACACCTCTTCCATTCCACTGTGAATTGCTGGCAAAACCAAACTTGCTGAACACAAACGGGGAGAGGAAGACAGATGATTATCATTGACAGAGACTGTATATTCAAATGCAATGACTGGTATCCCCCTCTTGCAAACAGAAACCAGGATCAGTGAAACTACATTTACTCTAAGATGAAATAAATGCCAGAAGAGGGTGAGAGTACGAGTAGGTTCACAGTAAGATGAAGGGAAAGACAGTGGAAGGTACCAGACATAACTAGCCTATGGCTTTGTCTGCAGGGGGGAATACTGATTATTGCTTGTATCTTTATCATCACACTCACATAAGTCCAAGTTAATAATGTGAGAGAAACTGAGTTGTGCACATCCTAATCAAGAAATGGAGCAACAGAGGGAAGGAGAAAGATAGGCAGAGAAACAGAGAGATGTGTCGTGCAAGACCCAAAAACATCGATTGTGTGAGAAACAGGGAGTGAAGACGACTACCCGACGCCAAGGCCACTAGCCCGCCCCGCAACAAGCAACGCGCGTGCAACAAGAGGCCACAACTTGATTACCGGTGAACACGGATCGCGCCACCCTGCCCTCCACCCTCCCAGCAGTACGGCATCTGTAATAGCATACATCCATTAGTTCGGGGAGCCATTGGAAAGGTAGATATGGGTGTGAATTGCAGCTAAAGGGACAGCAAATTACATAAATTTCTTTTAAATTTTCATATCTTCTTCTTTTCCTGCTAAAAGAAATGACAATAAAGAATGCATTAGTTCAAGGCGATTCTCACTAAAACTAGGTGATGCAAATATAAATAATCTCAGCATCAGCTTCAGCCACTGACCTCCTGTTTCTTATTCTGTTCTGTAGAATTCCCCTGCAATGTGAATATAATAACTCTCTCCTCTGTTAAGTTACACATACTGTATATAAACTGCAAAGCATAAGAGTTCACAGACATGTATAGCTAAAACAAAAACAGAGATTTTGAACAACTGTTTTCATCCAAGAATATGATATAAATCAAACAATCAACAATTATTAGACAGGCCAACATCATGACCAATAAAAAAGGTTTGTACATCAGAAGGGATAAATAAAAAAAAATCTGAGAGCAGCATTTGTATCCGAATGTATAATATGAATAACTAAGGTAGAAAAAGCTAAACATATAACATGAAAATTTGTCTGTATCTCTTTCTGAAATATAATTTAATAACCATATAGCCCTATCACCATTATATATACAGTTTATTAACTCCTTGGCTGCTGCAAGCATCTGAGAAGGACTTGTCGACAGACTGCTACAAACCTCTCAGAAGGCTCTTAACAAATGTTAATGGAAAATAGCCAAACCAGGGCATGACTTACCTCAGAGCTCTCAGCAGCCTAGGGGTTAAGAGTGGTTGAAACTGAAATAATTTTAAAAAATGAGAATATGACTCATGAAAGAATTTCAAATAAATGAAAGTAAACTATGAAAACACACTACCAGAATATGTTAGTTACAATGATGATGCAGGTAACATCAGATACTGTAATGGTACCAATAACACCTGTACTGGTAGGTGCAGTACAGCAACACACTAGTGTGATATATTCTACAGGATTTGTGAAAAATTATGGGTCTGTGCTGATACTGTGTTACTGATGGCATTAAAAAATATCATCAAATAGCATCTTGGCCTATCTTTCATTTTCACATGATGCTGAGAATTAAAGAGCAAAGCTCTTTTTCAATGCTTTGGAGACATAAATCAGAGGCAAAAGGGAAACTCCAGGCACAGTTTACCACCTCCGACACTGCAAGAGGTAAGAGGATGCCTCCAACACAAAGGGTCACCACATACCAATTCAACTCACAAAGAGGACCTTCCTATCCTCCACTGTTATCCCTTTTATTCTCCTATGACATGATAGGAATATGACAGTAATATTCCTTGCCTCCAACATAAAGGGTCACCACATACCAATCCAACTCACAAAGAGGAGCTTGTTATCTTACATTTTTATCACTTTTACTCTCCTATGACATGATAGGAGTATGATGGTGGTGTTCCTTCTCCACTAACTCCAGGAAAAAATAATAACAACAACAAAAGTATATTACAAGTAATCAATTACAGTAAACCAAAATTATCACCCAACAGATTTAAAGTATTCATGGTACTGGAGAGAGATATTTTCATTCAGTAGCACCAATATGACCACGTGTTGGAGCTGCTCAGTTTCACAAATGTCCCTCAGCTCCCTCCCTGTTCCCTGACTGGAGAATGGTGGACAACTGGAGAGAAGCAACTTCAGCCTGCAGTCCATCAGATTCACATCCAGAGGGGCCTGGGGCCACAACAATGACAAAAACAATGATCCACACTTATTCGTAAGTGAGGTCTTTGTGTACTACTGCCCTCCAAACATCCAGTGCCACTTACCTGACACCTGCATGTGATGCAATCGTCATTGAGTGCTGCCCACTCAGCACCTGGGGGGTAAGTGGCACCAAGATAGTGGCAGCCTTGAGGAGTGCCACTGTCCCCCGGGGTGGTGTTGCCTGTGGCAGATGTAGTAGTGGCTGGGGTGGTGGTAACAGGGGATGTGATGTTGGCTGGGTCAGGGGCTGTGCAGGGGTCATCTGGGCAGCGAGGGCAGCAGTCACCTGGTGCACGCTCTGGATATGAGCAGTGCACTGGTGGGCACTCCAGTGGCCAGCAGTCTATCTCACCATACTGTACACAAACACAAATGTACAGTACATAACTAGCATGTTATACATTACTGTACATAAAAGTACTGGATGTGATTGGAATAAAATACATAACTGAAATGAAGAAGTAAATGTGAAATGTCTCCTGGATGTACCTGACAACCAACTGACAAAGACAGACAAAACACCCTACTCATAAAGTATTCACAAGTGCAACAGACTGAAAACAGATACTCACAAGGTATTCTCAGGCACAACAGACTGCTCAAAGCATATAGTTACCCACCAGGCATTCACAGGTCTGACACTGGTATATCCATCGCTGGCCACTCTGGAATGTGATGTGAGGTTGTGTCTGGTGGGAACATGAGGCACGTGGGTCGCAGTGAGGGCAGCAGGCCAAGTTGACGTCGGAGGCGGAGCAGTCACACACGAAGCGGTCGCAGGTGACAGTGCCCTCTGAACAAACACACTGGGAGCACTCAGACCCGGGTGGCGTCCATGACTCACCATGTGCCCGTTCTACCCCATTTAAAACACAGCCTGCCACCAGGAAATAGGGGTTATCATATGACCACATTATGTGACCGAAGATTTAAACTTTTCTATTACTGCATAGGGGGAAAAAAAAGCTGTTATAAATGTGTAGTAAATATAGATACTCCACACAAGTATAACTGTGTACAAATATTTGATCAGTGGACATACAGAAATAGGTGAGCAATGGAAGACAGAGAGAGGCAAAATCATGACCTATTCCTATGGTAGTGGGGGGAATTATACTGGCTATACTGTAATTTCATGCCACCCTACCTTGGCAGGTCTGGATAATTATGGGCATGATGATGATGATCATGGTGATGATTATGATGATGATGATGATTATAATGATGATGGTGATAATGATGATATTTGTGTATGTTACATCTATAAACCAGTGTATAAATTGAGAAAGGTGAGCAGTCTTAGAGATGTTAAAACATAACTTCCTATAAATTTGGCTGTGGAGTTAATTATGGCTTTTAGAGCAGCACTGACCATGTGAACAAGTAGTATTATTGTCACAGGTGCACATGAAGGATCCCTCAGTGTTGATGCAGGTGGCAGATTCATGGCAAGTGGCCGTCCCAGCACTGCACTCATCAACATCTGGTGGGGGAATTAGTAAACTGTGTAGTCACCTCCATAATCAACAACCAGTACTTAAGGTAGAGCACCTTCCAGGTTAATATTATTGCACAATATTAAAAACAGCAAAGATACAGAACACAGTGCCAACAAAGAAGAATTTTACTCCATCCATCCATTATCTAATCCTGTGTTGCCCTCATGAGGAAAGTAGGGGCCTGAGGCTAGGCAAGTTGGTCCTGATATTTAAGATGACAGAGACAAGCCTCACTCATCCCCGAGTTTCATTACGTGAGCAATAAACCCCAACTACCCCTTGGATATGAACCTACACAGGCTCAATCCAGCTGGAGCACCTTGATTACCCACTAAACCACCAGGCACCACAGTTTGGTTATGTGGTTACCACCCACTATTATAAATGGTTTCCTGGTGGACAAGAAACCATTTGGCTTGTCACTCAGTGTAGAGTCACCCACAGACAGAAGGAAGAGGAAAGAAAGAAGGAAAGACAGAAGAGGAAGAATGGAACGAAGGAAGGAAGAGAGGAAAGGGTAGTCAACTGAGATTTTACTCGACTTATATAAACTGCAACAGTACGTGAAATTATGCTTCTGTCTTCATAACATGACCTATTCAGGAAGGGAAATACATATATATTTTTTAAAGTCAGATAACGACACAGGTACTTCACTTCTGTGCTATTGGAGGACGTAAAAATCTTGTCAACTACTGACAATACCCTGAAAAATGTGATCTATTCAGGAAGGGAACAGATTAGTCAGACAGTGGTACTTAACTTCTGTGCTACTGAAGAATGTAAAAAATCTTGCCAACTACTGACCTTGACAAAGTAGGCCTTGACTGTTATCAGCCAGCAGGGAGGAGTAGCCAGGCAGGCAGTGGCATGTGTACCAGCCAGGCAAGTTGACACAGCGGGAGTTGGCATGACAGTGATGGATGCCTAATGCACATTCATCTACATCCAGTTCACATACAGACCCTCTAAATCCTCGACGACACTTGCATACATCTGGAGCAACACACACACCTCCATTCTCACATGTTGTATTGCACACAGCTGGAATGAAGGCAGGTTGGAGTACAATAAATGATTTGGTACTACTGTATTTTCTTACTGTACATTCAATGAAACATGATATGTTGACTGATTATGGCAATATAAATCAAATGGTAATAACACTAGTTAATTACAGCATCACATACACTGTAATACTAAGCAACAATAGTTCCACCATATAGCTCCATCAAGACTGCAGAAAACAGTTCATCATCTCTTCCCTGTCACCATTTGTCTGCATACCACTATAAATATACTGTACTGTACGATTATCTGCTAAACTGGAAATGACTGAAAATAATAGAATAAGGTACTGTAAATGTAATAAACTTTCATCAGGAAAGGAGACAATCAGTTTATATGGTGGGATTACAATATATAGTAAAGAAAAATGATAGCCCTAAGATTAAGAGAAATTCATATTTGTCACCTAACCTAGGAAAGCAAACCACAATGCAAATCACTACAGAACACTAAATACAGTACTCACGACTACAAGTTAAGCCATTGCCTGTGTATCCAAGGTTACAGGTGCAGTGATAACCACCCCGGGTGTTACTACAGGAGGCATGGGGGTGGCACTGGTGGGAGCCCTCACTGCATTCATCACGCTCTGCACAGGTGAGCTGATCCACTCGTACGTACCCCTCCAGGCACTCACACACATACGAGCCCACTGTGTTGACACAGCGGGTGTGAGCCTGGCAGTAGTGGCCATGGTGGGCACCAACCTCACGACACTCATCAATATCTGGTGGACAAATACGTATCAAGGTGTATAAAACACTGGATATACAGTACAGTCTATGCTTATATACAGTGTATCACACACCCTGGTAGAATATGTAGGCTTAATTAAGAACAGGTATGGAATAACTGTATCCTGAGAACATTTGAGTCATTTCATTATTTGAAGATACCATATTAGAAGCATCTGAATGTGTACAGACACATTTCGATTTATCACATCCCTTTTTTTTTTTTTTTTTTTTTTTTTTTTTTGATCAGTGAGATGATGCCACTAGTAACAAGCAACCAGCACTAACACCAGCCTACCTGTTTTCTCATGGTGGCCAAGCTGACTTGAAATAACACTTATGCCCATGAATAAAGGACTTAATACCAGAAGCTGCCCCACTGTTGGGTGCACAGAGAGGCCATCAAATCCATGGGGACATACAGAAGAGTCATTAAGTATTTTAGACTGACTCATGACAGCACACAGCACTGTCTTTCAGAATGACAGTAGTAAATCATGGCATTAAGTTGCCAATCTGTGCAGCACCCTCACACATACTGATAACACCACAAATGGATGTGTGGATGCACCAGTCACTGCCGTAATGCTTACCCTCACAGACACGTCCATTTGACCCAGTGAAGCCAGTGTTGCAGTGGCAGGCATATGTTGTTTGGAGGTTGATGCAGGTGGCATTAGCATGGCAGTCATGGCCCTGGGCACAGTAATCTACTCCAGGACAGAACTTGCAGCACTGGCCAGGTACTGAGAACTGCTCTTCCTCAGGGCAGGGTAAGGGAGGACACGTCACCTTGGGGTCCACACGTCGACACTGCATCTTGCCGTCACGACACTCACAGTCAACACATTGCCGTGGCGACACAGTCTCTCCATGGTCATAAACGACGCCCTTTAGTGAACATTGTTCTAGAGGGAAAAGTAAAAAATATATCTCATTACTTGTACGCTGTTCACTACTCCTCTTAAATGAAATTCGTATTTCTCACTTGGAATTAACTTTACAATGAATAACACTGGAGAAAAAGTACTGCATTACTTCATATTAACTTAGTAATGGGACAACTTTAAATGAGAACCAGTTGC
The DNA here is from genome assembly GCA_018397915.1 of Birgus latro. NCBI lineage: Eukaryota > Metazoa > Arthropoda > Malacostraca > Decapoda > Coenobitidae > Birgus > Birgus latro. The sequence goes on along the minus strand of JAGKTI010003054.1, from coordinate 46,428 downwards.
ATAATAACTTACTTAGGCAGATAGGACAACACTCTCCCTCAGTGTAGACTGGATTCTTGCATGTGCTGGCTGGGCATGGGATTGGTCGACATGTTACCTCGCCATGCTGTGCAGGTTAGTGGCAAAGGGAGGGGAAGGAGGCCATTTTAGAATGCTTAGTTTGAAAACTGTAAAGTATCATGAAAAGTTGTTAAAAGGTCAAAACTGTACGAAAGTGAAGACAGTGATACCAGTCTTTTAACCTCTCGAATCCAGGTGATGTCTTTTAGTTCAATCTTGCTGAATTATATTATTAAGCTTAGGAAAGGCCTCTCATACTGAAGGGGTTTATTTAGTCTATATCTAACCTCTCCAGTTTGAAACATCTCTCCTAAGCTGACCAAAACTGTTAGAGGAAGGCACAAATAAAATTTCAAAAACATCCCTGGATCACTGGGCTAAAAACTGATGTATGAACAAAAGTATCTGGATTTAAATGTATTTTATATAGAATGCTGAGAAAAACAAAGCACAGAACAGCACTGAAAAAAAAAAAAAATAATAAATACAGTATCTGTACAACTGTGTGAGCACAAGAGCAATACAGAACTAAAATTACAGTATGTCTTATACAGCAATTTTTTGGCTAAGCACCAAATACTTAAAAAAAAAAAAAACTGTACTGCAGGCTACTGGTATTTTATTGTATTATGCCAAGAATGCATCACACAAAGCACAACCTTGAGTATGTTATAATAGAGCACAAAATGCTGGACGAAATCTGATTAATTTCCAAGTACAATTATTTTGGTACTGCTGACCACAATGTCAGTTATCTGGAATACTGTAACAGGCAATTTAGCTGGACTTCATGAAAAATGCATTTGAAATAATGTGAGAGTCTGTCTGCGAAGTGTTCCGAGCTGTAGTTCAGTAAGGGAAGGACCAGGCTGGGAATCGTGAAACATATAAGAAAAAAAGTCTATACTGTACATGTTCTACATGAACATATGGGGATGTATTTTAGGTAGCACAAGAAGCTTCATTGTACCACTTCCTTAGCATTTCCTCCTATATGTTATTTATATAATTTAAATATCAACATAGTTTGCATCAATAATACAGTACATGGTGGACCACATATAATATCAGTACTCCACTTCCACTGTGCTGGGCAATATCTCATGCATTATGGGGATGACTTAGTGTTATCAGTATCTACCCTGCATCATTTATTCATTTCCTACTTCCACTGCCAAATGAGTCATCCCCACAACACATATGTTTCCATGTGAGCTTTTACTGGAGCACTTATTACAGGTCTCCCTATATAAAGGAGCATAAGGTGAAATGTGCTGATAAGTCCTTAAGGAAGAGGTAATATGAAGTCTTCAAAGCCACTTAGCATATTGTAAATCAATAAAAAGCAGGTTATACAAGCAAAAGGGGCTGAAGGCAGCTAAAAGCAATGAGGCATGGGGGATACTGTCAGTAACACTCAAGCAATGCAAAAAGGCAATTATTAAAAGAAAACAAAAGGGGATAAAAGCAACGCTGGTGTTGTAGCAGCCTGATGATGTTACTGTGGGATGGAAAAAACAATGAGGAAATATAAGAACAATCAGGAAGATCAATATAATGAAAATTAGCAAAGAAATAGGAAATGAAAGCTATAAGAATTTAAAATTCAACAGCTATGCTGTATCTTGTGCCATAATACAATAAATTACAGAAATGAAAAATAATTATCACTTCTTGGCATGCATATATCTACCTTACATTCTCACATATCCTCTATGCAAGGGCAGCTGATGTTGCCAAAATTAACGAGTTTTTCATTCTCCAGGGTATGTGACAGTCACGACACACTGTATCCCAGTTTTATTAGTCAATATTCATTATCTACTATTTAGGCAACTGCTCCTCTACTTACAGACATTTACTCTAATCCTTATAAGCAGAACTAATACATGTACAAAACACTATACTGGTAGTTTTAAAATGCTGAGTCTTTCAAACAACAATAAACCAAATTTGCATCTACTGTATCAAAAATATCAGAACTCTATTCTCAGTGCAGCAAAGTGAAACGGAAGCACAACTTTGCCAAACTGGACTAGAGGTATATCTACTACTGCACAGGACTATTCACTAACTCTGCACACAATCAATTATGCTGCCTATATGCTGTACTGTACATGGTTTGAGACAACTGATTATAAAAGTGATTGTCTTTCTCCAATTTCTCTACTGGCTAAATTAAACAGAGCTTTTCATTTATCTAAAGAAAATGAAATGAGACATACAAAACTACACAGGGATTTAAAAAAGCATAATAGTTTAATACAAAGGAGAAATATCACTAATTTTTATGTTACAGTTGGTTTAATCAAAATACCTTCCAGTACCATTATATAATCCATGAGAAATGAAAAGATTATATAGCACAAAGATAAATGATGATAGTTACATCAAGCAAAATTCTCTAATGTCATTTTCATCAAGGTTGCCTTGCCATTGCTATACTCTGAGCTCTGTCAACAGAATACTGACCAGAGAATGTGGCAGATGCCAAACTTTTGGGGACAGTATAGTACAAGATAATACTCTCACAGAATAGGCTACAGCCAATATGAAGCATACAATGTCAATATAAAGTGCTGTACTCACCAATAAAAACGAAAAAGTTTAAAACTGGAATACATTGTGTGGTGCGTTCATATTACTATCTATCTATCTATTGCCAGACGCCTCAATCCCGAACGGGGTGGCCACAAACAAATCGCCTCCATGTCACTCTGTCCCCTGCCATTTCACTACCACGCTCCCAACTCACACCCCCCTCTCTCATATACCTCTCCACTCCATCCCTCCATCTCATCCTCGGCCTCCCCCTCCCTCTCGCCCCCTCCACCTCACTCACATACACTCTCCTCGTCAATCTTTCACTCTCCATCCTCTCCACATGCCCAAACCACCTTAACGTGTTTCTCCTAACGCTTCCCATCACGTCCTCTACCACACCACAACGCTCCTTCATATTACAATATACAATATTCATGGATAATTTAATAAGATCTTCTCTCTCTTTTTCTGGTTGTTCATGATAAGTGCCACTGGGAATCAGACCTGCAAATTTGCTCCCATAAGTTTTAACCTTACACAGAATACCACAACTAAATGCAACAGCTGCAGTGCAGTTCATATCATTCAAAGGGAGCAGTATCCCAACATGAACTTTTCATTGGTAATGCCTTTCACTCTTGAGTCTCAGCTGTGACATACTGTACTCTGCAATCATGTCACTTGCTGCCATGAGTTGCCTTGCCTTAGCAGCTGCCAAGGGTTCTTCAAACCATCTTGTTAGCCTTGGTTACTGGCAGCTCTGTGAATATCTGAGGCAAGGGGAGATTCCAGCAAGGAGCCTTGAGAAAAGACAGCAGAAAATATAGCATGACAATATGCAGATAGAACAGGAGAGCCGGGATGAAACCGCTTTGATACAGTAAGATAACATAGTAAGCTATGGCACATCAGGGAAGGAACTACAGTACCTTGTGCAGTACAGTAATGGTAATTAGAATGGAATCACAGTATCGGAACAAGGCAATACCATTGTATATGGCAAAAGAAAGAAAGCTAGTAGAGTTTTGCACTATACATAATATCATAATCAGCTGTGGAAAACTATGGTCATTTAATTTTAGGAAAGTATGGTACGCTAAAATTCAGAAATCCTTATTATGGTATGCTGACAAACATACTTGCTAACAAAATGGACTACAGTGACTCACTTTACTCTTTATTCACCATATGACATAGACTGTATAAAAATCACTTATTATCCTACTGCTACTAACTAAGCACACTTGTATGAGAACCAGAAAAAAGATAAAAAACACAAAATGCTTAAAAATATTTCCCATGTACAGCAATTATGCTGAAAAAAAAGGACCCATAGATATAACATATAAGAGTACAAGTACTGTACTGTCCTTGCAAAAAGATAATTCATTCTATGATGTCACAAACCACAGTCCTTCACCTCATTTTTGGTCAAATAGTTTTACACTGCTGCTAATAAGTGCATAATTAGGATATCTCTTTAAATATGGCCAAATGATCACTGTTCTTCAATAATATACCAGTAAAAAAAAAAAAATTACTGCATAAAACATAAATCATATACCAGTAGCCACTATGTAATCACTGTCACAGAGTTCATTATATGGACTTCAACAACAGTTCCCCTATGCCATTATACCATTAGAAGGTAGTTTTCCCAACTTACGAGGTAATAATGAAACAAGGGAATGAGAAGCAGAAACTGAGAGAACTGAGAAAAAACTGACTAGCTAAACATGAGAGTATTTGACTCACCACACAGGAACAAATCTCGCAACCACTCTTCCATGTCGCCCCGTCCTGCCTGACTGTTCCATTGACTCGGCATGATCTCTGACAGTCACACTCCTCCACTGCTGCCAGTCGAGCCTCTGATGCTGAGAGCTGAAATATGGAGTAGAGGATGTAGTACAGTAGCTGCAACCCCAGGCTCATATAAACATAAACCCAATGGACTGCAGCCTGAAGTTACCCTTGTTCTGCAGTCCATCAACCTCCTTTTGGGAGATAAGTAGGGAGTTGAGGGACACCTGTATAATTGGGCAATGGAGCTGCCAGGTTATATCAGGGCCACTACATGAAGGCATCCCTCACCAGCACTGGAAGACAGAATAGAGGAGCACTTTATCCTCTCAGTACAATTATGACTTTATTTGTTTATTAAGCTGCTGTCCCCAGATAACTTTATCTTGCCTCAGGGAAATCTTTCTCAGCAAAGAGATGAAGAAAATTTTATCTCTTTCATTATTAGGGTGCTTTACTTAGCCATCTGTTTCCTTGTTGGCAATGCACAGCAAGCACTGCCAAGAAGAGGCTTCATTTCACTTGCCCTTGCTTGCTGCTTGTAGGAAACACTCACTCACTAACCTCACATGGAATGCAGCCATGGTACATAATGATATAGATGATCCACTAAAGTCTATCTATCTATTGCCAGATGCCTTAATCCCATAAGGGGTGGCCACAAAAAAAATTGCCTCCCTGTTGCTCTGTCCCCTGCCATTTCATTGCCCTGCTCCCAACTCACACCCCCCTCTCTCATATACCTCTCCACTCCATTTCTCCATCTCATCCTTGACCTTCCCCTCCCTCCACCTCACTCACATACACTCTCCTCATTAGTCTCTCACTCTCCACCCTCTCCACATGCCCAAACCACCTCAGTGTGTTTCTCCTAATGCTTCCTATCACATCCACATCCACACCACAACGATCCTTCACTTCCTCATTTGTCAGTCTGTCTCTCTATGTGACTCCACATGCTCCTCTCAAGTAACTCATTTCCACAACTCTCACTCTTGACTCCTGTCCCTCTAACAAGGTCCAAGCTTCACTTCCATACATTTGAGTTGGAATCACAATACTGTCATGTAGTAACATTTTCACTTCCATGTTCACTTCCCTGTTTCTCATCACTGCTTTCAAGGAACCAGCAACCTTTCAAGCACTTCACCCTCCAAACTTCCATCCTAACTCATCACACTACCCAAGTACTTAAATGTACTCACATTTTCCATTTCCTCTTCATCCAACCTAACTGTACATTCACTGACTTCACCTCTCTCGAAGACCATAACTTTACTCTTCCCTACATTCACCTTTAGAGTCCGTTTCTTACAGACTGTCCCAAACTCATCCACCACGCCTTGCAGTTCCCCTTCATCTTCATTTAACAACACCGTATCATCTGTAAACAACAGTACAGGAAGTTTCCAAACACTGCCCTCCCTCACTAGGACTGCTCCAACATCCACTGCCTTACCCTGCATCTCCTTCATAACCCCATCCATATACAGACTGAACAAGCATGGAGACATGACACATCTCTGTTTCAATCCAACCTTCAAACAGAAAAATTCACTCAGTTCACTATCCACACACACTGCAACCTTAGCACCCTCATAAGTACTCTTCATGGCATTCAACAACTGTCCATCTACTCCATACATTCTTAATTCCTTCCACAATCCTTGTCTATCCACGCTATCATATGCTTTCTCCAAATCAATTAAGGCCGCATACAACTTCTTTCCCTTCTCTAGAAACTTTTCCACTAAAGATCTAAGAACGAATATCTGATCTACACAACCTCTTCCCTTCCTAAAACCTCCCAGTTCTTCTCCAACTAATTCCTCTATTATTTCCCTAACTCTGTCAATAAGTATCCTACCATATACTTTTCCTATTACACTAAGAAGACAAATGACTATGATTACCACATAGTTCATTTTCCCCTATTCCTTTGTACAGGGGAATAATTATACCTGATTTCCAGTCCCCTGGGAGTCTACCTTCCTCCCAGGCCAATATGCACATCTTCCACAACCATTCTACTACTATCTCTCCCCCATGCTTCAGCATTTCACCACACACTCCATCAGTTCCTAGGGCTTTCCCCATTTCACTTTCTTCATCACTTCCACAACTTCCATCCTACTCATTTCTTCCTCTCTTCTCATATCCCTCTGTCTCCCAGCCATTTTCCAGCCACTTATACTTGCATTACTTTCATTCTCTATGTTCAACAATTCATTAAAGTGTTCTCTCCATCTACTCACTTTTTCTCCCTTCTCCACTAGTAATCTTCCATTTTTAACTTTCACTCCCCAACTGCTTTCTTTGGCACCCTGTCTAACTCTCTTGACCTCCAGAACATTTTCTTACATTCCATCCACTTCACACTTATATTCCTTCCAAATTCCTCATCCACTCTCTTCCTACTCTCCCTTACAAATCTTTTCACCTCTCTCTTCTTCTCTTCATACAACTCTCTCTTTCATCTCTCAACTTCTTCCACACCCCTGTTCCTCATTATATGCTTTCTTTTTTTGTTCCTCAGCCTCTCTCACCTCTTCATTCCACCACGCTGTTCCCTGCATCCCCTTTCATCTTCTCTTCACCCCACACACCACCTCACATGCTGCACAGATTTCTTCTGTGAATATCTTGCACATACCTTCCACATCCCCCATCTGCTCCAATCCATATTTATCCAACTGCTCTTCCATTTCCCTCTTACATTCTGCCCTTTTTTCATCTTCTTGTAACCTTTCCACCCTCCTTGTTTGAGCTACTCCCTCCTGTCCTTCCCTTCTTCTATTTCCCCATTTCATTTGGGCACTGAATCTGACCACCACCAAGTGGTGGTCAGAGAGTCCACTCCCCCATCCTCTATATACTCTTGCATCCATTACACACCTTCTCATCCTGACATCCACACAAACACAATCAATCACTGCCTTCTGTTCATTCAGTTCACCACCCACCCTTCTCATCACTTGCCATGTATACCTGTGGATCATTTTGTGCCTGAAGAGGGTATTGGCAATCACCAACCCCCTCCTGGTACAATGTCCACTAAAGCACTGCCATTGTCATCCATCTCTGCAGGCACACCCCACTCACCAACTACTTCATCTACCTTCACATTCCTAACTTTTCCATGCACTAAAGTACTGTACTATACTGTTACCAATGTATCTTGAATAGTCAAGAGGGCAATTCAGTGATGAGAAATCCATGTGCAATGCCTGCTGACACTCACCCTAGTGGATAATTGTGAAACAAGCTGTTGAAGTTGGTTGACTTGATCAGACAGAATCTGGAACTGTCCACAAGTGGGGCACTCAGCATCAGCCTGAGGGCACTGCAGCAGATACCCGACAGCACCTGACACCAGCCGCACATCCTGTAGGGCTCCCTAGAAACACATGTCTTTGTCAGGATATTCATCAACCATGTCATAAAACATTAAAATTTTCAAACAGATGATTTACTTACTATTTCTGATCATGAACCAGCAGCACAAGAAATTTGCCACATAATTTCTTAAATGTAAATTTCACGGATCTCATAGTTTTTTGATGAACTTAAATACTGTACCTTGAGTTTGATGAAGCAATTTTCACTCTAATTCTCCAGTATCTCCAAACAATTCTGTCTAGATTAGAACAGACTTTGTGGAGTGAACAGATTCACTTTCCCCTTGAAATATGGGAGGTGAAAGACATTTTTTAAAAATGTATACACAGGTGGGTCTCATTATATGAGTGAGATATGCTAATGAAGAACTGCTCAGACAGCGGAAACTCGTATAACAGATATAAAAACAAAGGATTGTGAAACTCATATAACACAGTACATACCTTATGAGAAAAGTAGGGTTAGGTTAAGTGACCATGCTCACATTGCACATATCACTAAATTTGGGTCTGAATTGTCCATTCTCGTATCATTGGTTTCTCATTTTGCGGATGCTTGTAAAACGAGATCTGCCTTTATGCTGTATATAAGTTATCAGGTACAAGGAATTCATACTGCAGTATGAAATAATGCACTGATATATCACACACACACATGCATACAAGCACAAAAAAGTCCCTTTACCTTAAACAAGAAGTGTTTGGCATTGCGCTGTCCGAGATACAGGGCCATGGCGGCATCTCGCACGGCAGGGTCCTGGGCCAGGGTGGGGTCGGCTGGGTCAAGCGGCGGGGCGAGGGCAGCAAGGGCAGTGAGGTTTGTGGCGGGGGGCGGGGCAAGGCGGCGGTACACACGGGAACAGTCAACCCACACCTCTAGCAGTGTACCGCTCACCACCACAGATACCTGTTAAAAAAGGAAAAAATAAATCTTTATGAATCCACTCATACTTCCACCATAGAAATTTATTGGATAATATATCTCAATCTAACAATATCTACAGATAGATAGACAGACAAACAGAATGACTGATGTACAGTATCATCATCAGTCCCTCCACTTCAGCAACGTCCCACTCACTAATACAGGTACTGTACAACACATAGCTGATTGGATTACTAGTCTTTATTAGGTACTGTCACCACTTGGATCCTCTGACCACAATCTCATCAAAGCCTCATTAGTTAGCCCCCCAAAACCTCCCCGTTCTGAACCTGTCAGGGTGACCCGATGGCACTTTGATAGGGCAAACATGTATGGATTTAGAAATTATCTTGCTGACACCAATGGCAGTCTTTCTTCTCTAGTGATGCCATTTCTACCCGGTCCCATATAAGTGATTTAATACTAGCTGGTATGGATTTGTTCATACCAAGTCAACAGTTCACAAAAAGATCGAACGCTCCAAGATGGTTTGATAACAACTGTGCACGAGCAACAGCCCAAAAGTCATTAGCATATAACACTTACTTAAAAAACATCTGAATCACTCCGGCAATTGAAAATTGCTACAAACCATGCAAAAGCTGTAATAAATCTCGCTAAATCAAACTTTCTTCATAATCAAGCATCAAGACAACTTAACAACCCTAATGACAAATATTCTGGTAAACTCCTAATTCTTTTAATAATAACTTTAACAAGTCATCATCCATTCCCCCAACATTACAAATGACTCACCCACATAGTAAAGCAAATATCTTTGCCAGTACATTTGCCAGAAATTCTACCTTAGAGGAAGTCACCCAGAACGTCCCAGTACTAGAACTTGACTCTTCCGAAATTGTTCCACTTAAAATACAGACATGTAAAATCCATCCTAGACAATTTACCTACCAACAAAGCTCCAGGCCCAGATGGAATTCTTCCAACTGTTTTGAAAAAGTGTTCCCCAGAACTTGCACCTGTTTTTGCTAAACTATTCAGACTATGCATACATACTTCTTCATTCCCTAACTCATGGAAAGAAGCCAATATCTATCCAATTCCAAAGAAAAAAAGTTCCTCTGACCCCTCTGATTACAGACCAATAGCTGTCACATCTTCTCTTGGTAAAGTATTTGAAATTTTAATCAATAAATACATAGTTAAACACCTTGAATTCAACAACTTAATTAGCGATAAACAATATGGTTTTTGCTACGAAAGATCCACCACTGACATACTCAATCTCCTGACTCATACCATCCATCAATCAATTGACCTATATGGAGAAACTCACGCAGTAGCCCTTGATATTTCTAAGGCTTTCGACAGAGTATGGCATTGTTCCCTGCTGTCCAAACTCCCTTGCTACTGACTAACGTCTTTTGTTCCTCTGTTTGCCTCATATCTCAGCGACAGAAAAATAAGAGTAAAAGTAAATGACGTATATTCCAATTTCCATTCAATTAACGCCGGCGTGCCACAGGGATCAGTCCTGGCACCAAACCTGTTCCTGGTTCATATTAATGATCTCTTATCTGTCACCCACAATCCCATCCATTCATATGCAGATGACTCAACACCACAGTTCATTCACACTCAAACACCCATTTACAAAGTCTGATATCTCCAATTCTAACACTGCTGCTGGAAACTACCCCTCTAACTCCCTGCTATTAAAGAATATCGTACAAATATGTTTTAATGATATACACGGTAATATTCAGTTCTGTGCTTGATGTGTGGCTGCCTCTCGCCTACCTTGTGCCAGCGTTGGTCTGCGATTCGGTAGGGGAAGGTCTCGACGTGGACGGCCCCGTTGTGGATGTAATGGAGGCGTATTTCGTCCTTGCGACCCGAGGACTGCAATTCCAGGTATCGCTGGTTGCCACGGGAGAAGGCCAGGATGGTACCGGCGTTGCGATCTTCCTGTTGCACTGTAGCCATCACAGTGAACTCCCGGGCAACGCTTAGTAAAGCTGCTGCGGCTGACAGTGTTCCCTCGGGCACACGTACCTCACGACTCTCACCTATATGCAAAGGAGAAGCAGGGATGAACACAACAGGAGGAAAAGTGAGAGTGGAAGAGGGCAAAGCCAAACAGGAACAATATATAAATAGTACACACACACAGAGACTGTATTTGTATATACATAAATACATAAAACGTGTGTGTGTGTGTGTGTGTGTGTGTGTGTGTGTTGATGATCAAAAGGACGAAAAAACATTTTCGTATAAGAAGACCCCTGGGGGTA
>JAGKTI010003054.1:4303-22402 GCA_018397915.1 Birgus latro | reverse complement strand
AGGGGGAGGGGGAGGGGGAGGGGAGAGGGAAGGGAAGGTGAGGGAGAGGGAAAAAGTATAGGCAAGGAGGGTAGGACGGTATAGGAGTGAAAGGAACGAAAAACAGGGGAGAGGGGGAAGGAGTAGGGAAAGAGTAGCGACAAGAAGAGAGGAAGAGAGAGAGGGAGGAAAGGAGGGGAGAGGAGGAGGAAAGTGAGGGAGGGGAAGAAGACGAGAGGGAGAGGGGTGGAGGGATGGCGGTGAGAGAAGGGAGGTGGGAGAAAGAGGGTGGAAAGAAAGGAGGAGGAAGAGAGAGATGGGTAGAGGAAAAGGAGGATAGACAGATACGGACAGAGAAAGAGAGAGAGAGAGAGAGAGAGAGAGAGAGAGAGAGAGAGAGAGAGAGAGAGAGAGAGAGAGAGAGAGAGAAAGAGAACATTAAGGAAAAGCGAAAGGTGAAAAAGAAAAGATAATAAAAGGGAGGGGCGGAGGGGGAAGTAAAGGAAGAGGAGACGGGAAAGGGATGAGGTAAAGGGAAGACTATTTGTGTGTGTGTGTGTGTGTGTGTGTGTGTGTGTGTGTGTGATCAGCTGGCGTGGGCCGCGTCAGTTGCCATGGTAACGATATAAACAAAACAGCGTGCGTAGGAGAATGGTGGGGGCAGGCCCCACTGGGTCCTGGGTGGGGGATGGAGGGTTAAAGAAGGCCGGGAATACATTCATAAAGGATCTAAACCAATTAAGAAGATAAACATATGATAAGCAATCTTCAAAAGAATTACTTATAACTGAATACATTTTTTACATGGTGTGAGTGTGGGGGGGGGCAATAATTTTTTCTAATTTATGTATGAAGTGTTTGCTTGCTGCTTGATTAAAAATAAATATTTACATAATCAATCGTCTGAAAATTGTCTTGAGGACGTAAGAATAAAATAGAAGGCGAAAAAAGGAGTCAAAAGATTAATTTCGGATGCCTGGCCAGTCTGAGGCTTTAGTGATGTTGTTGATGATGATGCAAATTGCTTGGCTGCAGAATATGGGGGAGTATAGTGCAATGAGAGGTGTTTTATGGGTCTCTCTCTCTCTCTCTCTTGGAACGCTATAAATTGTTCCGCGAAACAGCGAGTCAGGGCCAAGAATATCCAGGGAGGGAAGATAATGGGATGGGCGAGAGAGAGAGAGAGAGAGAGAGAGAGAGAGAGAGAGAGAGAGAGAGAGAGAGAGAGAGAGAGAGAGAGAGAGAGAGAGAGAGAGAGAGAGAGAGAGAGAGAGAGAGAGAGAGAGAGAGATTACGACTCTAGTAAGTTCGTCCGGCCGTAATATTACGGTTCGGAGGATAATATTAATAGTAAAATTAATTCCCCAATCACTTAGCTGTCCCCAACCCTCCAAATCCTCCTGCAATAGGCCGTACAAGAAAATGGAAAGAAGCAGCACAGAGTAGAACTGAAATGCTGAAGGAAATTTCATGAGAACGGCAGAAAGCAGTATTGAAATGTAACTACGTATTGAATATGTCTTCGAAATGAATAAGAAAGGGAAATATGACAGGAATAGAGAATGTAAGATTGGAGGAAAAACGAAAGAAGAGAAAAAAGAAGGAAAGGAGGAGAGATGAAAAGAGAGAGAGAGAGAGGGGATTAAAGAGAGATCAGGATATGGAGAACGGAAGAAGGATACTGACACGATGAAGATAAGGGAACTTAACTAAGCTGAGGAGCAGAGAGTAATGATGATGATGATAAAGGAGGAGGACGAACAGGAAGAGAAGGAAAACAAAAAATGAACACGGAAATGATGGAACTAAAGAACTACAGAAGTATGTAATGAAACAAAAAGTAAACAATAAGCAAAAGAAAATGACAGAGAGAAAGCAGGAGACGAAGAATAAAAAGAAATAAATATGGAAGAAGGAAACGGGGGTACGGTAATGAAGGAAAAGGGAAAAAAAATTTGGAAAGACTGGGAGGAAAGAAAACAGTGCAAAAAAAAAAAAGTGAAAAGGCTGTGAAAGAGGAAGTAGGAAAACAAATGAGTAAAATGTAAAGCAAACAATTCAAAAAGCAATTAGTTGGAAAAAAAAAAATTGAACAGGGAGGAGGAGGAGGAGGAAAAAAAACACCTCACAATCCCAGCGACAAGTGACTGCCTATTTAAAGTACAAATAAGGAGAGGGAGGAGAGAGGGAAAGAGAGGGAAGGATAGAGAGGGAAGGGAAGGGGAGGGAGGAAGGGGAGGGAGAGAGGGGGAAGGGAGGAGGGAGGAACTGAAAATAACTCTCTGATTGGAGTGTAGAGGGGCGGTTAAAGAGGGAGGGGAAGGGAGGGGAGGGACGAGGAAAAGAAGGGAAGGAAGAGGGAGAACTTTATGAGGGAAAGGAAAGACAGAGAGAGAGAGAGAGTTTATGATGGGGGGGGATTGGGAAGGGGAGAAGGAGGGGAGGAAAAATACAATAATGGGAGAAGGGAAATGTGTGGGAAGGGGAAGTGGATGAGAGAGGGAAGAGAGAGAGAGAGAATGGAGGGTAGAGGACTGAGAAGAAAAAGAGGAGGGGAATGGAGATGGGGAGAAAGAGGAGTAAAGGAAGTGGAAGATAAGAGGGAAGGGGAAAGAGGAACGAAGAGTGGAAAGAGAGTAAGGGGAAGGATGCAAAATATACAGGACGAGGGGGAGTAAAGGGGGGAGAATGGCAGGAAAAGGTGGAAGGAGAAGGGGAAATGGGGAGAGGGAGAAGAAAGATAAATAGGGGCAAGAGTAGAACAATGGCAATCAGAGAAAGACTAGTAAAATGAGAAATAGGAGGAAGGAAAGAGGGAAGAGTAAAGGGTGACAGAAGGAGGAGAGGGTGAGAGTATGTATCGTCCCTGTGTGTCTGCCCCCCCCCCATCTCTCTCTGGCTCTACCTTTCCCTCCCCTCTTCCTCTCCCTCAAGTTTCAACCTCTCTCTGCCTCCCCCTCCAGCCTCTTTCTCTCCTTAAGTCTATACCTCCCTTTGCCACACCTTCCTTCTGTCTCACCCTCCTATCTCTGCCTCTCCCTTAAGTTTCTACCTTCCTCTGCCTCACCCTCCAGCCTCTGCCATTACCTGAAGTTTCTACCTCCCTCTGCCTCTCCCTCAAGTTTCTGCCTATCTCTGCCTCCCTCTCGAACCTCTGCCTCTCCCTGCCTAAGTTCAGTGGCCCGTCAAATCACTTATACACTCGACTGACTCAACATTGACAGCCAGTCAACCAAGGCCCCTCCTGCCCCTCCTCGTTCCTAATTGACCTTAGACTGGAACCTGTGCTGGATGGGAATGGGACAACTTAACCTGGAATGCGCTGTGCTGGAAATGTTGATTGGTGTACTGGAAAATTTAGTATACTGGGGATGGACTGGAATGGGAGTGGGTATGTTGATCATTAACTGGAAATTATGCTGGAGGGCCACTGAACAATATAATTTGGAACTACTGTGCTGGAAGTGCTTATTGGTGTATTGGAAACACCGAAATCTCTTATAGGGAACCGGAAGAGTTTGCTGTTGTATTGGGCAGGATATTTTGATCTTGGACTGGAACATGGTACAATTTAACCTGGAACTACTGCACAGAAAATTCTTAACCCTATGAAATATAATGTAAAGCCTCCGGAAGAACAAGAATGCCTCTGAAATAATGGTGAACTCTATGAAATAAACTGAAAGACCCTGGAAGTAACTGGAGAGTCTATGGAAAAAACTGGAAAGCCTGAACTAAAACACAGTGCCCAAGAAATATAATAAAAAGTCTACGAAATATACATGAAAGTCTCTGAAAGAACTAGAGTGTTTCCTAAGAGACAACTTTATGAAACAACTTTAAAAAACTAAGGAATAAACTAAAAAGCCTGTGAAATAAACTGGAAGGCCTTTGGAGGAACTGGAATCAAGTACTGGAACTATTATGGGTGAACTGAGAGGAGGGTGAGATAATGAAGGGTCTGATGAGGGGATGTGTGTGTGTTAGAGGCCCATTTTATTGAAGGTATCGATATATTGATTTCTGTGCACAAGCGTTTAGCTGGTGAGGAAGGAAGGTGAGGCAACGTGGCGCGACAGGGCAGGCTGGTGAGGCAGGGAGGAGAGACAAGTTGAGGCAAGGTGGTGAGATAGGCGGGTGAGGCAGGGTGAGGCTGAGAGGTGAGGCAGGGAAATGAGGTAAGCTGAGGAAAAGTTCCGAGGCTGGATGGTGGGACAAGGGGTTAAGGAGTACTTTGTGAGTGTAGATGATGCAAGGTAATGAGACAGAGAAATGAGGTGGTGAGGTATGGCACGGAGGTTAGGCAGATACACGTATGTGACTATAGGGGAGGAGGGGGAGGGGCTAGGCAGGGTTGTATGGCAGTTAGAATAGGTAGGTAGTAACCGGTGAATGTAGGTGAGGCAGAACGAAGAGGCAGATGAAGGCTTATAATGTAGGTTAGGCAGGAAAGATCTGAAAGAGACGTGAGGAGAGGAAAAAACAGGGATGAGGAAAGATGAGGTAAGGAAGGAGGGGGTAAAGATGAGGAGAAATGAGGAAGGGAGGTGTGTGTGAGGAGGTGAGACAAAGGGAAAGAAAGGAGAGGCACGGAATGAGTAGCGGTGAGGAGGTGAGGAGGGGTGAGGAACGGTTGAGGAGAAGTGAAGAGGGCGTGAGGCAGGAATGCAGAGTAGTACGGTAAGGGTGAGGCGGGGTGATCTGAAATGAGGAGCGAAAAAGAGTGACACGAGATGGAGTGAAATGAGGCGAGAAGGGTGAGAGAGAGGAAGAATTAGGGAAGAAAAGGTGAAATGGAACAAGGGATAAGGAGACGTGAGGCAGGGGAGAGGTAAGGCAGAGGTAAGGTGAGGTAGAGGTATGGTGAGTCAGGAATAAGAAAAAGTGGGGTGAGGTGAGGTGAGCCAAAGGCGAGGCAAGACAGGGGTGAGGAGAGGTAGGGGTGAGGTGAAAAAGGGGTGAGGGAAGGCAAAGAAGGCGAGGCAGGGGTGAAGCAGGCTAACATCAGGTGATCCACTTAGCACAGGTGATGTCATTAATTATAAAAGAATGGATCGATTACGCCTGGCGGTAGCGCCCTCTTCATTATCTGTCTCTCCCCTTACCTCACACACACATACACACACACACACACACACACACTAGTACACTCATTATACACACAAGACGAACTTCCTTGCAAGTTCACATATTACCTACATACTCAACCCAGACCTGTTGATTTGCAAAGCTTAATTAAAACACATTTAAAAAAAAAACATATTTAGCAACTTACTAGTATATATACGTCACGCTTAACAGTTTGGCTACAAGGAAAGCACACACACACACACACACACACACACACACACACACACACACACACACACACACACACAAATCGGACTCACCACGAAGTCGAAAGAAAAGGAGAGAAGAAGAGGAAGAACTGGACGAGGGGCGGGAGTGAGCTTAAAAAGGCAAATGTGTCGGGACTGACCCTATCATGCACGACCAGTATTTTGTAACAAATGCTAAACACATACATGCTTGACAGACAAGAAATTTGCTGAAACACGCCTCCGAATACCATCAGAAAAAGTTATTATACCGAGTTTTCTACAGCAATTATATTATATGGAATTACAGAAACTACATTTTATAAAATGTGGCCGAACAGACGCTCAGCTGTTATAAGATCTTTTTTTTTTTTACTTATTCCCTACGTGCTATTCGCAGATGGGTATAAATTTCCGGCCAGAACTATTTTGCATATGTGAACTGCTCTGGCCTATATGTTGCGAAACCCTTCACTACAAGAGATCTCCCTCAGACTGAAAAAAATCGCCTGGGAGTAGTTAGGGAAAAAAAAAATCAGCGTACTAAAGGGCATTAAAGCCAAAATAACAATGAACTATAGGCAGAAACTTCGGGCCGGAACTATTTGCATGTATGAGCTGCCGCGGCCGTCACGTCACTCAGGTGCCTAACTTATTGCAAGAGCAGGTGACAGGGGGGCCAGGAAGGGTGGCTGGTCCGGTGACAGTGAAAGGCGGGGTGAGTGGCAGCGATGACGGGAGATCAGGCATACGAGCGAGGACAGTGAGGTAGAGAATGCTTGGAGGGAAACTGGAGAGAAATAGGAGGAACTGGAAAGAAATGGGGGAACACTGGAGGGGAATATCGGACAAAATGGAGAGAACTGGGTGAATCTGGAGAGATATGGAAGAAAACAGGGGAATAATGGAGAGAAAAGGGTGAAAATGGGGGGAAATGGAGAGAAACAGGGGAAAACTGGAGGGAATTTGGGGAAAACCGAAGGGAAATGGAGAGAAACATGGTAATATCGGAGGGAAACAGACAGAAAGAGTGCAATATCGGAGGGAACTGGGGAGAAATAATGCAATATCGGAAAATGGAGAAACAAGGAAAGAACAAGATGAAAATGAAGGGAAGTGGAAATAAATGAATGAAAATGGAGGGAATCGCAGAATGATAAAAGGAGAGATAACGTCTGGAGAGAAACAGAGAGAATTTGAATGAAACTGGAGGGAAATAGAGTGGGACAGAAATAGATGGAACTGGGGGAGATAAAGATGGTGGAGAAAGATAGATGGAAATGGGTGATGGCAAATAACGGTATTGGAACTGGAAATTACTAGACAATGAGGTGAAGTGAGTGACAGCAATGACAGGGTTTCAAGCATATGAATGAAAGTAGTAGGAGTGATAATGGATGGATGGATAGTTGTGGGAAAATGGATGATGGCAGATTGATAATGCTTGGAGCTGATAATGGTGGAAGGATTGGTTGGAAATGGATAGTGACAGGTAGATAGCGCTTGGATGGAAATAGATAATGGTAGATAAATAACGCTTGACTTGATAGTGACGGATGGATGTTTAAATATGGATAATGACGATGGAAACATACTTGAAATGACAGTGGAAGAAAAACAATAGATAATGGTAGATAACGTCTGTATATTAATGGATAATGGTATACAATGGTAGGTAAGATATGCATGGAAATGGACAATGGTAGATAATGTCTGGATGGAAACAGATAATGGTAGATATAAAATGCAATAGTTTGAGAAATGGTTAGACTTGGGAGTAGATATGGGTAGTGGTACATATACAGTATATGTATAATGGTTGGATGGTTGGTGCTGGGAGGTAAATTTGTATGTGGATGGTGGTGCTGGAAGGTGTGGTTCTGGTGGTGGTAGACAGGCCTGGATGTGGAAGTAGTGGACTTACGTGAGAGTGGATGACTGCAGGAGGCAAGCTTTACTACACACACACACACACACACACACACACACACACACTCGCACACACACAAACAAACACTCACGTCTCAAGGGTACGACAAGATATTAAAGACGCTTATTAATTATGAAGAAGCAGTGCATATACGAGTATATCAAGCTAGTAACAGACAGGCAGTTCTTAATGCCAAGAGAACACTCTGTAAACATCTCTCAAGGTTGGCCATGTTTTTAATGACCCAAGACTAATGAGGTGTAATTATGGGTGTCACTAGGCACTCTCGATGCTGCAGCGGCACAACTACTGTACTCTCTCTGTCTGTCTGTCTCTCTGACCTTTCAACATGAGGACGCCTTTTCCATTTTATCATCGTTTACGCATTTTATGATCGATTCCTTGACCCTGAACTGCTGGGCAAGGATTTTCGTCGGTGAGGGATGTGCCCTAGCACCTCTTCCTTAGCGATTTATTTTCTGGATGAGACTGGTTAATATCCACTTGTAGGTCATTTATGCAGAGTCTGGAGATAATGGAATGATTACGTGACACGGAAAAGGAGAGTCAGGTGTACTAAATAAAATAAATCGTTTAGGAAAAGGTATGGGAGCTTCCTTACACGATTAGAAAGTCTTAGGTAGAGCCTGCATTACTCCATTTACTAAATGAGTGCTCTCCTGTGCTGGATAATACTCGTACTCGTACTGAGTGGACAAAGCAAAAATAAAAATACAAAAGACGTCACTGATCTGAGGAGGGCAAAACAATGAATCCAACTACAGAATAAGTGCCGAACGGCCACACTAAGAGACATTAAAAACCCCTAATGTAAAAACAGAACTAAACTCTTAATGAAAAAAAAACTATAACTGATGAACAAGTGCCCAGAGAACAGAGTAAGAGTTACTGAAAACCCTTAAAGAGAAAACAGAACTAAAGAACAAGAGGCCCCAAGAACACAGTACGACCCCCAGCCCCTGACCTAGGCCAAGCTGACCCCATAACCCTGGGCGTAAAAGGTCAAAGGTGGCGGCTTAAAGGTCCCTTCAAGAGGACGGCGGACGGCGGGGGATGGCGGAAGTACTACCTTTTATTCAGCGTGACCTTGAACTCTGACCTTTACACGACCTACGAACCCTCCCTCATCTCTCTCTCTCTCTCTATCTCCCTCTCTCTCTCTCTCTCAGGGCATCGCCTTTAGTCCAATGACAACAACAGCAACATAAACATAAACAACATTAACAACTACAATATGTCAATGGTACCATAAAAATCTCCATCTCTTGTGCTAATGGAGACTGTTTCTAATCTTTTCATCTTAAATCTGTGCCTCCTAGGTTCAATAAAGGTGTCTGGCATAACAATAAAATAAAAACAGAAGCTCTATGACGCCAACAGAGTTACACGGTAGTATTAAAAGCAACAAAGTAAGCCTTTAGAAAAACAACAATTGCAACATGAATAACACTAATAACATAAAAAAGGGCAAAGATGATAGCGCTGACACTATAAATATTTTCTACGTTTTGTAGCATTCTATATACGACGATGACAGTACTGACAGTAAAAATCCCTAGAGTTTTGTAACATACTGTATACGGATTGTCCTAAGAAACGCTAGAATATTATATTTGGCTGATGAAGAGTTTAGCAGCCCAAAGTTTAATAATAATAATAATAATAATAATAATAATAATAATAATAATAATAAAGCCCCCCCCCAAAAAAAAAACGGTTTCCTAGTTCAAAAACTCATCAGCTATAAGAAGATTAAAGGTAAATAAATAAATGTCTCACTAACTCTCCCATATATTAAAATTCCAACTAAAAGGGAAACAACTCAAAATCTTTAAATTCCACGAAACTCCCCGAAATTCCACCGGCCACGAAATGAAACAGACCAGAAAAATCGCGAGGATGAAAGACTGCCGAATGTGTGCAACGTTCCGAAACTTTCAATCAGGACCAATAACATCGAGACACATCAAAGCTTCGTGGTGGAGGAGGGTGGGGTGTGGGGGGGTTGGGGTTATGGTGGAGGGGAGGGTGATACAAGAGGAGAGCGGTGATGAGGACGCGGGTGGTGGAGGGGAAGAAGGGAACTGTATAGAATGATAGTGGAGGAATGTAAAGTGGAAGAGGAAGGATGATGCTGGGGAAGAGGAAGAGAAACGATGATGCTGGAGAAGAGGAAGAGAAACGATGATGCTGGGGAAGAGGATGGGGAAGGATGATGCTGGGGAAGAGGAAGGGGAAGGATGATGCTGGGGAAGAGGAAGGGGAAGGATGACGCTAGGGATGATGCGATAGTGGAAGAGGGTGGGGATGAGTGGTCGTGGAAATTGCAATGATGCTTAATAAACAAACAAGGAAGAGGGTGGGGATGAGTGGTCGTGGAAATTGCAATGATGCTTAATAAACAAACAAGAATTATGATCCCAAAACTGTGTGTTTGTATTGGTGATCGTAACCTTATAAAACCCTTTAAAACGCTGAAATAAAAAATGAAAAGGTGTCTGGGGTATTTGTCCAACGAACAATTGTGTCAGCTTTGAAGTGATATGATGAAAAAATATAAGGAATGGCACCGGACCTATAGATCCTTTTGAGGCTTTTTTGTAGCTGTTGCCGTTGTTGTAAGGTAGATTATAACTAAGATATCTATTAGGCCTCTAACAGTCCACGACAAGGAGTGAAATAAGAAGCAAGGGTATTAGAGGAGAGGGGATGGAGGTGATAGTGAGGGAGATGGGATGTGAGGAGGAAGGGGAGGACGGTGGAAGGGAATGTTGGGAAAAAGAAAAGGGAAAGGGGAAAGCGAAGACGACAGGACAGGGAGAAGGGGAAGAGGACACAGGGAAGGGGAATGGTGGGAGAAAAGAAGGAAAGAGGGTGATGACTGGAACAAGGGGGAAGATGATGGAAGGGGAGAACGGTGGAGGAGGAGGAAGAGGGGGGAAATGAAAAGAAGCTAGTGAAGAGGAAAGAGACTCAAGGGAAAGCGAAAGGGTGATGATGGAAGAGACAGAAAGGCGACAGGCAAAGGGAAATGACAGTGAAAGTAAAGAACAACTTTCCGAACAACCTCCAATCATCGACATCGGCCATTGTACATAAATCGCGAAAAGTTGTCAAGTTGCCGTCACATAAAAACCGTGTTATTGTCAACTTTCCCGCTGACAGCAGCAAGAAAACTGTCAGAGTTCTTCAGCACGACGGACATCTTGCCACTTTGTGACTGGTTACTTTGGCTTGGCATCGTCAGGGGAAGGGAAGATGCGTGTGGCGGGCGACGCTGGCTGGTGGTAAGTAAAGGAAGCGTCTTTAAAATGGGAGGAAAGTGATAGGGTGGGGGATGAAATGGAAGGGTGAAGGAATAAGAAAAACATGTAGGAAGAAAAAGGCGTAAGTGAGAGAAACGGAAATGTTAAAAAAAGGGAGAGGAGAAAAAGTGTAAGCGACCTAAGGCAAAAAGTGAAGAACAGAGGCTTAGATATGGCTAAGAGAGAGAAAAGAAAATGGGTGGGGGGAAAAGGATAACAGAGATAAAATACGAAGGGGGAACAACATGGACGTAAGCCAGGGAGTTGTGAGGGGAGGGAGAGAGGAAGGGGAAGGTATGAGAGTGAGAGGGAAGAGAAGGAGAAGGGGAGGAGACAGAGAGAGAGGTAAAAAAAAATGGAGGCAGAAGAAAAAAAGTAAATAGGAAAGGTGAGGAAGAGAAAGAGAAAGAGAGAGAGAGAGGGGGGGGGAATACTAGGGGTAAGAAGAGAGGAAGATGAGGTCATAACTCAGGAGAGGCAGGTCAAAGGACAGGTCGAACAGGTCATAAAGAGAGTTGAGGAGGCAGGTGAGGAACGGCGGTGAGGCAGGGTGAATGGGTCACCATGAGGGAGGACGATGAAGAAGGGGATATCTGAGGCAAAGTGAGCAAAGGTGAAGGAACAGGTTGAGGCAGGCAGGGTGAGGCAAGAAGGGTGAGGAAGGCCGGGTCAGGTGGCAGGGTGAGACAGCGAGGATTAAGCAAGCAGGGTGAGGCAGCTATGGTTAGGAAGGCAATGAGGCTGGCAGGGTGAGGAAGGCAGAGTGAAGAGGAGTTAGTCAGGGTGAGGTAGGCAGGCAGGAAGGCCAGCAAGATACAGGGTGTCAACACACAGGCTAAGAGGATGAAGATAAGTTCATTTGAAATATGTGTGGTGGTGGTGGTGGTGGTTGTGGTGATGGTGGTAACTGTGGTGGTGGTGGTGGTGATGGTGGTAACTGTGGTGGTGGTGGTGGTGATGGTGGTAACTGTGGTGGTGGTGGTGACAGATGTGGTGATGATAAGTGTGATGAGTAAGTAATGTGGTGATGATGACAGCTGAATTAGTCTGTGCAACTGTGGCAGCGATGACGGGAGTTATGATGACTAGTAACTGCGTGGATGACGGTGCTTGCAGTAATAAGCTGTAGTGATGATAATTATTGAAGTGGCTGTATTTGTGGCAGTAACAGAGTGGCAGTTCTTATGGTTGTGGTAAGCGCAAGATTGTGGTGATGAGAATAGTAAATTGTGGTGACTGTGGCAAGTGGAACATTGTAATGACTGTGGTTATTGTGGCAAATGAAGGATTGCGGTGATTGTGGCTGCTGTGGTAAGATGACGATTGTGGCGGTTGTGGTAAATGGAAGATTGTGGTGAGTGTGGTGGCTGTGTTAAGTTGATGACTGTGGTAACTGGAAGACTGTGGTGACTGTAAGTGGCAGACTGTGGTGACTGTGGTAGATGGAAGATTGTGGTGATTGTGGTGGTTGTGTTAAGCTGATGACTGTGGCAAGTGGAAAATTTTGGAAGATTGTGGTGATTGTGGTAAATGGAAGACGGTGGTGATGAGAGCGATGGTTGTGATGATTGTGTTTGTGTTGGTCCCATTGATTGGAAAGCCTGATTGGATTTGTGAGGGAGGTGGAGAGGGATTGAGAGGGGAATGAGTGAGCCGGGTCTTTGAGGGGTGGGCTGGAGTGGGCTACGGGAGGTCAGAAAGTGGGCTGTAAAGGACCAAAGGCTGGGCAAAAACTGTCAGATTGGGCTAGGAAGTCTGACAGTGGGCTATGAACGGTTCATGAGTGGGCTAGTAATCGCCAGAGTGGGCTATAAATGGTTATGGAGGTCAGGACTAGGAGCTGTCAAAAAGTGGGCTAGAAAAGATAAGAGAATGGACTGTGAATGGGCTAGGACGGGGCTAGATCTAGTGAGTGGGCTATAGGTAACGTAGGACGAGGCTAGGACTGACCAAGGAATGGGCTATAGGTGGGCTAAGAATGGATTCGGAGTGGACAAGGAGTGGGCTGTGAAGGGGGGGGGGGGGGGGGGTGTCGGCGCTGAACCCACTCATCCACCGGCTCCACAATCGATACTTTAAAGCGGCTCGACCCACCCTTTCCAGCCCTCCACCAGCCATTCACTTTACTTGTTTGCTTTACGTTTTATTTATTTATTTTGGATGCATCACACGTCTCTCCAAAAATAAATATATTACTCTGGAGATTGACGGAGTAGAATTTAAACACTTGATCTCAATTGAAGTTGTTAATCCCTTGAATCCCGTGTTGCATTTTTTTTTTTTTAGGTTATTCTTGCTACTACAACTCGATTTTAGTCTCCTTATAAAAAGAACCTCTCGTTTTAAAGGCGTTTGTTGAAGTCGGTTGTAGTTTTCAAGTTCAAAAAGTTTACCCTGAGCTGCATAAAACCGTCAGATTCTAAGGTACACACACACACACACACACACACACACACACACACACACACACACACACACACACAAGCACATTTGGCTGAGGGGTAAAAAAATATAAGCGAAAGAGGTTTAATATTTGATAATCTTGCTTCGAGAAGGAAAATTAACATCAGTATAACTCAAACATCCTTCCTCCACTTATCGCATTTTTCAGGAAATTTGGAGCGCTTGTAAAAACAGTGGGTATCTTTACTTCTTACCCCTCTTTACTTTTTACTTCTCTTTATTCCTTACTTGGTGCCCGTCTCTTTTTCTTCCCTTTTATCGCATTTTCCGCAGATCCTCAGCTCTATTTTACAAACAGTAGGTATCTTTGCTTCTTCTCTCTACTCTCCTTTATTCTTTACCTCTCGTTATTCCTCTTTCTCTTTACTTTTCTTTACTCCTTCTCTTAACATCCTTTATTTAATTTACTTCTCCTTAACTTCCTTCTTAGTCCCACTTTATGGAAATTTGGATCGTTCTTAAAGCAATGAATATCCTTACTTCGTCTCTCTACTCTCCTTTACTCTGGGCTTCTCTTTACCATATTTACTTTTTACCTCTCTTTACTCATTCTGTTACTATTTTCGTACTTTCCTTCTTTTTATCCTATTTTCCGGAAATTTTGTGCTTTTCTTAATAAACGGTGTCTTCCTTCTCTGTACTCCCCTTTACTCTTCTATTTTTGTTTATTCTTTACTCCTTTCCTCCTTCTTTAGGTCCCTTTACTTAGCCTCCTTTACTTCTTCTTCCTTCCCTCTCTTTATCGCATTTTCCGGAAATCTTCGGCTCTTTTCAAAACAGCGAATATCTTCACTCCTTTCCTGCCTGCTCGTAACTTGCCTCATTACCAGCTTCCGCCAAGATAACCATACGTCTTAAAAGGCAATTCTAGGACAGTGACCGGCACCCTTTCAAGATGCCACTCTGCGTTTTAGGGGAGGTGCCAGAGAGTAACGCCTTCATGTGGTGGCACCGATACAGCTGGGTGGTGTAGCTGCTCGGTTATACAAACATCCCTCACACCCTCCCTGTTCCCCGACAAGCGGATGGTAGGCTACAGGAGTGGGGTGACTATAGCCTGCAGTTCACCGGGTTCACGTTTAGATAAGCCTGGGACTGAACTATTACACTACTGTTACTGCTACCACTCTTACTAACTCCTCCTCCTCCTCTTTCACCTTGACATCATAAAAATGTTTCTTAGTATCGTAATGAACTCCCAGCTCAATGTTTGACCTAAGGAGAACAAGACCGTCAAATATCAAGATTATGAACCATGGATCAACATTATCAAATCTTAAGTCTTGATAACATAGCCGTCGAGAGGCCAAGTAAGACCCTCACAAGGAAGTCAGTTGAAACTCACCGCTTGTACATAACTTGGAAGAACTTAAGTCAAGAGTGAAAGCAGTGGAATGAATTATCTAAGAGAAGCAGTTGGAGTTACTCGGAGAGATAGACAAATGAATGAGGAAGCAGAGAAGGATTGCGCTGTTGATGTAGTTGTGATTGAAAGCGTTATGAGAAATACTCTGAGATGGTTTAGCCACGTGGAGAAGATTGAGAATGACTGACAAGGAAAGTGTATGTTAATAAGATGGAGGGGGAGGGGGGAAGGGAGAGACCATGAATGAGATGGAGGGATGGAGTGGAGAGATATAGATGGGGGTGTGAGTTGGAGGAAGGGCAGCCAAATGGGAGAGGACAGGGCAATGTGGAGGCGATTTGTTTTTGACCACTCCTTACAGGCTATGGCGTCTGGCTATGGATCGACAGACAGATTAACTGCCTCTCAAGGGATAGCGAGGGAGGGCAAGGATAGGTGGTTGGGTAGGGTCGGTCTGATTGAGAGTGTGTGTTGACTTAGACCGATATACGGAAGGAAGGATGGACGAAGAAAGAAAAAGTGGAATATAGTGAATGGAAGGATGGAGATATAAGATGGATGGAAAGAAGGATGAATAAAGAGGGATAAAGGGAACAGGTTGAATGAAGGGAATAAGTGAATGGAAGCAAGGATGGAGAGACAAAATGAATGAAAGGCTGGATGGATATATGGAGAGTGAGAGATAAAGAGAACAGAAGGTTGAATAAAGGGATTAACTGATGAAAGAAGGGATGAAATAAAAGGAAGGAAGGAAGGAAGGACGAAAGGAAGGAAGGAAGGAATGATGGGTGGATGGATGAATGGACGGATGGAGGATAGGTAGGGTGGGTTTGCTCGGGATGACTCGACCAGTTCCCTAATCCCTCTAACTCCAATGTTTGGACCCTGACCAGAGGGGAGGACAGGAAGGATGGAGGGAGGGAAGGAAGGGGGGAAGGAAAGATGAAGAGTTGAGAAAAAGAAGGATAAAACGAATGAATGGAAGGGACAAAAAATAAAATGGAAGGATGGAAGAATGCTGAGAGAGGGGGGGGGGGATAAGGAGAACTTGGGGCTGAATGGAGGGATTACGTGAATGGAAGGAAGCACGGAGAAATAACATGAGAGGGACAAAGGAAGGATGAATGGAGGGAGGGAAGGAAAGGAAGAGGGGAGTGAAGGAAGGATGAAGGGAAGGTTGGAGGGAGAGAAAGAGCAAATGGAAAGAAAGACAAGTGGGTGGAAGAAGGATGGCTGGATGGAGGTATAAAGTAAACTGAGAGAAAGAGATGTGAGGATGGAAGAGTGAAGTGAATGTATGGAAGGATGGAAAGAAGAACGAATGAAAGGATGGATGGAATACTGATATGAAGGGGAAAAAAAGGATGACAGAAGAAAAGTTAGAGGGAATAAAGGAAAAGAAAAGATAGTCGATGGAATGAAAAATGAAATGGATGGAAGATGAGAAGACAGAGATGAAAGATGATAAATATACTCCTCTCTCTCTCTCTCCAACCCTCCCTCCTCCTCATCTTTGTCCTCCATCCTCCTCCTTCCTCTTCTTGATCTTGTTATCTTGTTTAATGATGTCTCCTTCCCTTCTGTTTCTCACTTCCTTTCATCGTCTCTCTCTCTTTTCCCACCAACTCTCACATTTTCCTTTTATCTTTCTCTTACCTCGCCCTCTCGTCTTCCAGTTAGCTTTCCTCTCCGTCACTCTCTGCTTTTCGTCGTTTTTCCTTTCATGATATTTTTTTTCTCTTATAATTTTCTCACTTGCTCCTTTCTCTCTCTCTCTCGCGGGAATTGAGATATTAGCGTCTTAGTGAATCGATATGAGGCAATCGTAGTGTCCTCAGGGCAGAGTAAGATTGGGGGTGAGGGTAATCCCGCGAGAGAGAGAGAGAGAGAGAGAGAGAGAGAGAGAGAGAGAGAGAGAGAGAGAGAGAGAGAGCTTGTCTGACCCCTCCCCTTCTTGACAATAAGCCCCGCACACCCCTTCTTACCAAAACTGTCCTCGATCCCATTTACATAATAATCAAATCCTGTCTCCTTCTCCCCCTCCTCATTTCTCCTCTACTTTGTCATTCCTAAATCCTCTTGTTATTCTTTCTCCTCCTTGTCTGTCTCCAAAATACATATTTCTTTTGCTTTGGTTCGTATTATCGGCTGTGTACCCCTGAATTAAAGAGCCGCATATTGTGTATACGATTTTTTTTCTTTTTTTATGGTTTATACGTTATCTTCGCTCATACTGCCATCAGATATTTCACAGTCAAATCAGAGTGAATATTGATATAAATATTAATGTTTGTATAAATTAATACTGTATAGTAATATGATAATAAGAGATTAACGATAAAGATCGGGAAAGAAAAGAAAGGAGAAAAACCAAAGGAATGAAAAAGAGAGAGAAGGAATGAAGCCAGTGAGATGCAAGAAAGAAGCAACGAAGATGAGAGAAAAGTACAAAAGCAGAAATAGAGGACGAGAGAGGGAAGATGTGAAGAGAGGAAGGGGAATCGGAAATGACGAAAGAAGAAAACTCAAAGGAACAAGAAGAAACGCCAGAACACAGATTTCCTTTTCGATCCATACTATCTTTTACACATGAAAAAAA
The DNA here is from genome assembly GCA_018397915.1 of Birgus latro. Classification (NCBI taxonomy): domain Eukaryota; kingdom Metazoa; phylum Arthropoda; class Malacostraca; order Decapoda; family Coenobitidae; genus Birgus; species Birgus latro. The sequence goes on along the minus strand of JAGKTI010003054.1, from coordinate 5,421 downwards.
GTCGAGAGGAGAAATAGAAGAGGAGGAAGTGAAAAGAGAAAGGGAAGAAGAAAATTATGAAAGAAAGAAATTTTAAAAGGAGAAAATCAGAGTCAGCAAATATTCCCTTCTCGATTCTCTCCCCCTCCTATATACACGCACAAAAAGAAAATGAGGAAGAGACAAGGAAGATGCAAAAAGAGGAAAGGGGAAGAGGAAATGACAGAGGAGAAGGAGAAAAGGAAAGGCTAAAAAATAAATAAATAAATAAATAAATCAGATACGAGACCTTCCCTCCTCGATCCTTTCCTTCCCCCCATTACGCATTCCGATTCCTATATTCAGATGCTCCCTTTTTTTCCACCTCCATTTTCCCCCTCCATTCTCCTTCCCCTTCCTTCCATTTCCTTGTCTTTATTTCCTTTATTTGCTTTTATTTATTTCCCCTTAGCCATTCCAAACAAATTACGTTCATTTCCTCTTGTTTTCATGGCATTTTAAGACGATTTTATTCAGCATACGGGAGATTTGTTTTTTTTATTTTTTTAGTGAAGGGGTCGGTGAAAGTTACAGTACATTTGATCCCTCCATTTAGAAAAATCTCCTATGAGCTAAAGAAAAAGAATCGTCTGAATAAAGGAATAATAAATAAATAGTAAGTTATCGAATTGGAATGGTTTATCACTTTAATATGATGGCGCTCTTTTCAGTTTTATTATTTCTATTACAGGCGATTTTATTCAGCCTAGGAGAGACTCTTCGAACTGGAGGGGTTAGATAGAGCCTTCATGAACCCCTTTGCTGTTAGGACTCTCTCTCAAGTTACATAATATCGTCAGGAAAGAGGAAGAACTATCATCATCATCATCATCATAAACATCATAATCATACTTCTCCTCCTCCTCATCATCATCACCTTTCTCCCCCCTCCTCCTTCCTCGAAAGGTCACCCCAACCTCCCCCTTTTCCAACCCCAGCTTAAGTTAATTTTGTCTCTAATTTTGGCTTTATATTTCACCGACTTTCACATCCAAGCATTATCTTCTCCCCCCCCCCACCCCCCTCTCTCGTCTCAGTAAATTAAGAGGGAGTATGTTTTTTTTTTTTCGTGCAAAGAGAGGTAATGATGAGCAAACGAA
>JAGKTI010003053.1:40934-60802 GCA_018397915.1 Birgus latro | reverse complement strand
TAGACGGGTACTACGTGCCCGTTGTAGAGGTGGAGGGATGCAAGCAGTCAGTTCAGAGGAACAGTGACCATTGAAGTAGCGATAGAAGAGAGATAAAGATGCAACAGTGCGGCGAAGAGACAAAGGTTGAAGGGAATCAGTAAGAGGAGGAGAGTTAATGAGACGAAAAGCCTTTGACTCCACCCTATTGAGAAGAGCTGCATGTGGGGAGCCTCCCCACACATGAGAGTTGTACTCCATACACGGACGAATAAAATCCATGTACAAGGTCAACAACTGTGCAGGGGTAAAGAAAGTTCGGAATTGGCTTAGCACAGAGATAGATAGACTGGGGAGTAGGGGTCGTTTGGTTCATAGTTGGAAGTGTAGAAGTGATGGGGGTATGAGAGAGATTTTTTTAAAGGATAGTTAAGTGGGAGGGAGACGAGAGGTGAAGTGGGGCAGGAGAGTTAACGAGAGTGGTAGGAGGAAGGAGAGAATCAGGCAGTGTAGTAACAGGGGTGGAGGATGAGGTATCTGGATGGGAAGGGTGTGGGGAGGTGAGTAATGAAGTGGCGGGTGGTGAGGCAGGGCGGTGGTACGCGCATCCGCTACGTAAATGAGTCACTGAATCTTCCTCGGCTGAGGGGTTGTGATCATTGGTTGTTTCTTGACTGAGAGTGGAGGGAGTAAGTTCCGTATATGCAAAGTATGACATGTAGTCTGGCGATGTAATATAAAATGAGAGATGAGGAGTGATATATATATTTACAGGGTGAAGATGAGAATATGTACCATGAGAATGGAAATGGAAATGTATGGAGATGACGGAATGGTAGTTGCAATAAACAGTAGGTGAGATGGGAGATGAGGAATAAAACTGGTGGTGAAGGTGAGGATGGAGTGAGTGGTGGAGATGAATTATGTCAATAACACACAATCTGTAGAGAAAATCGGAGGATAATCTCAATAGAAAGTCAGATGGGTGGATGAAGATACACTAGTATAGTTACACAGCTGAATGGAGAACGAAGTGGAGGGGAGAGGTGAGGGCGTTGATCAGCTGGTGGGCTAACGTGGAGGGCACGTGGTGGGCGAAGCCAGTGGCAGGCTGGTAGTAGGTATGTAGGATGAGTCTTGGAAGAGGTGGTTTCTCGCTGGGCTTGAGCCGATACGTGAATAGGAGGGTTGAGAGGCGCGACGGTGTAATGGAAAGCAGATGTGAGGGACACTGAGGGGTGGACAAATGTCGCCACAGGCAGATGCAAAGCTGGTGGGTGGCAGATGTGGGAGAGGGCAGTGACGTGGCAGATGCAGAGAGTGAACGGCAGACACTGGAAAGGGCCACCGGCAGATGAACAGGTGTCAGAGCAGGTGCTTGAACAGGTGTCGGAACAGGTGCCTGAACAGGTGCTGAGGGCTGCGGTGTTGTTTGTTGCGGCCTGTGTGGGGTTGTGGTCGATGTAGAGAACGGCACTAGGGAGGGGAATTGGGCACCTGTATGCAGAGTCGGTATTACGCCACGAGAGTGAGGGCGAGAGGGCGAGGCCGTGAGAGGTGACGCATCGAGTAGTTGTTGGTGGCACTAAAACACCGTAGGAGGCGTTTGGAAACGAGGGTCAATCACCGCTGCCACCAAAAATGTAACACCCCTCTCTTGATGGTTGAAGGAAAGTCCTGGAGTAAGTATTTACGCCTTTTAATGGGAGCACAGAAATATAGGTGTTGCCCTCTCTGATATCAGCCCTCAACTGCCCTAGAGTCGAAACATGTGGAGCTGATTGGCTAGGCTAGCCTGGGAACACTGCTAACGCTGCAGTTTTGGATTGGGGGGGGCATACAGTGGGGGGGGTTTACAGTGAGGGAGGCATAATACACACACATATACATATAAGGGGAATGGTACAGCAGTTTGTTGGTAGAGGTGTCTGAACCTTCTCAGAGTGCGCCTGTTCTATCTTTATCCATATTTTCTGGTCAGTCAGTTACACGCTCCCCCCATGTTTCATTGAGTCATTCTTGAAGCATTGTCTGTGCTGAGGAACTACTGATTTACGATGAGGCATGCCTTGCTGAAGAGTTGTCTGCCCAGAATATAATGAAGATTGGGAGGATTAAAAAGATAAATGGTGAACTTGTGCCAACTCCATCCCTGATTGTAACTCTTGATTCATAGAGCCTCCTGCTGTTCTTAACACTGCATGGTACCGGTACAGAGTTAGGCCCTATGTACCTATGCCTCGTAGATGTTTCCACTGTCAGCATAGGGGTCATATTGGCTGAACTTGAAGAAGCCTTGCCCTTGGCCTCCCATTAGTCAGTGCGGCATGTGGTTTAGACATTCATGAGGGTGTGGAATGCCCTGGTCCTGAATCTTGTGTCAATTGTGGTGGTGACCATGCTGCTTTTTCTATATCTTGTGATCGTTACAAAATGGAACATAAAATTTTGTCTCTCAGAGCCACAGAGAGGCTGTTTAGTGAAGCTGAGAACCGTGTTATGTCTATGTATGTCTGCCCTGGTGTGTCCTTTGCTTCTCTTCTTTCTAGGTCAAAGCCTACTGTGTGCCGTCGTGGGGCTCCTGTTCCTCTCACTGACCTTTCTCCTCATTATTGTCTGATACTGGACGTCCTACTCCTCCTCCTCGTGGTCTCCCATAGACTCTGGTACCTTTGGAGTCTGCATCTCGTCCATTGCTTCTCCTGTACCAGCTGCCACTTCAGTACTGGCTGCTACTCCAGTAATGGCTGGTACTGTTGTATTGGCTGCTACTCTCATACCAACTGCTGCTACTCTATCATCTGCTCACTCTGCCACTGGTGTTCGGTCTTCCCTACAGTGTGGCTCTACGATTTCTAGTGTGTCCTCAAGTTCTGGCGTATGGATGGAGGTTGCGTTTGCCAACCTGAAACAGGTGCGGAGTGAGGAGTCTTTGAGTGATTCCCCTCCTTCTAAGGTTCAAACTTCTGTACTACATGAGGATTCTGAGGGGACTCTTCGCTTGGCAACCCAGGCAGTGGTGGCGTCTAAGTCGGTGGGTGTTTGTGATGGTCTTTCTAGGATTCCAGTCCTTGCCTCTTGCTCAGCTGTGGCGAGGTCTGGGTCTCTAGACACTCAAAGGGCTTGGTCACTTGCTTTCTCTGATCTGTCATCCGGCAGCCAACCTCTGGTTGATTTGGTTGGGGAGCATCCAGTTGGCCCTGAGGTGCCAGCTGGACCCCCACGTGGAGGTGTAAATGGGGCGAGTGGGTCTTCCAGGAGGGTCTCTGTGCCTCGGAGTCATTCTGGTGATGGGCAGGATGTGTCTCGGGGTAAGGGTCCCTTCACCCATGGAATCTCTAAATCTTCATTATCTTCTCGGTTGGCAAGGCAGAGCTCCATCCCTAGGAAGGGCTTTCACACCCTTCCCAACGAGGTTGCTACATAGTCTTGGTGTTTCTCAGTTCATATTATTTAATGCTAATCAATATGGTTCAGTCAGTGTTAATTTGTCTTCAGTGGAACTGTGGAGGTGCCATAGCAAATATGGAGGAATTACAGTTATTACACTCTGCTCTGAGCCTGCTGTCTGTCTGTCTCCAGGAGACAATGCTGGAGGATAGACTGTTTCCTTCTATCAGGGGGTATTAGGTTTTCCATGCATCTCCACCTGGCAGTCACAGTGGTAGATGTGCCATTTTGTGCCGATCTGATTTTCCCTTTGTTTCCTTTGCGATACAGTCTCCCCTTCAAGCTCTAGCAGTACAGATGCACGTTGGGAGGTGTTATACCATCTGTTGTCCATACCTTCCAACTTCTGTTCCTGTTGTGCGTGCTGATCTTGAGACCCCTATCAGTCAACTTTCAACCCCTTTTCTACTCCATGGTGACTTTAATGGTTGCCATCCTTTGTGGAGTGACTCACTTTCAAATCCCCGGGGTGATCTTGCCTCGTTGTTTGGGGATTTCAGTTACATCATGTTAATGCTGCTGTAGTTACATCATATGCAACTGTTTGACATAGTTGTGTTGTCCATAAAACTGTAGTTACATCTTGTTAATGCAATTGTTACATCATTGTGTTGGGCATAATATTGTAGTTACATCTTGTTAGTGGAACTGTTACATAACTGTATTGGCCATAAAACTGTAGTTACAGCTTCTTAACGCAACAAATTATTGTAGTTACATAAATGTGGCAATTGTAACATAACTGCAAGAATCACAAGTGTGGTCACTGTAGCTGTATAACTGATACATATATATATTTTTTTTATGCATAGAAGAAGGAACCAAAGGCCATGGGCCTGCATACTGTTCCTTCCAAGAAAAAGCAAAAACAGTACAAAAGAGAGCCAAATTCAAGATCCGTTCAGTTCGAGATGCCTGGACACACTGCGTTTGAAAGACTGGAGATCATAGAAAGAAGGAAATACAGACAGAGGAAGACAGTTCCAGAGTTGACCAGTTGCATAAATGAAAGACTGGGAGTAACGGTTAACTCTTGCGTTAGAGAGTTGGACAGAAAAGGGATGAGAGTTTGTTGCTAGACGGGTACTACGTGCCCGTCGTAGAGGTGGAGGGATGCAAGCAGACAGTTCAGAGGAACAGTGACCATTGAAGTAGCGATAGAAGAGAGATAAAGATGCAACAGTGCGGCGAAGAGACAATGGTTGAAGGGAATCAGTAAGAGGAGGAGAGTTAATAAGACGGAAAGCCTTTGACTCCACCCTATTGAGAAGAGCTGCATGTGGGGAGCCTCCCCACACATGAGAGTTGTACTCCATACACGGGCGAATAAAACATATGTATCAAGAGAGTTAGACAGGGTGCTAAAGAAGTTAGTTGAGGTGGGAAAGATAAAAGTGGTAGATTACTAAGGGAGAAGGGAGAAAAATTGAACAGATGGAGAGAACACTTTAATGAACTGTTGAACATAGAGAATGAAAGGAATGCAAGTATAAGTGGTTGGGGATTGGCTGGAAGAAGGAGGGTTGTAGGAAGAGAGGAAGAAATCAGTATGATGGAAGTGGTAGAAGCAATGATGAAAGTTAAAATGGGGAAAGCCCCAGAAATTGATGGAGTGTGTGGTGAAATGCTGAAGCATGCCTGAGAGATAGTAATAGAATGGATGTGGAAGAGATTGGCCTGGGAGCAAGGTAGAGTCCCGGAGGATTGGAAGTCAGGTACGATTATTCCCTTGTACAAAGGAAAAGGGGGAAAAGAAGTGTGTGGTAATCACAGGGGCATATGCCTTCTTAGTGTAATAGGAAAAGTATGTGGTAGGATACATATTGACAGAGTTATGGAAATAACAGAGGAATTAGTTGGAGAACATGGAAGTTTTAGGAAGGGAAGAGGTTGTGTAGATCAGATATTCATTAACAGATCTTTAGTAGAAAAGTTTCTAGAGAAGGGAAAGAAGTTGTATGCAGCCTTCATGGATATGGAGAAAGCATATGACAGGGTCGATAGGCAAGGATTGTGGAAAGTATAAGAATATATAGAGTAGATGGGAAGTTGTTGAAGGTCATGAAGAGTATGTATGAGGGTGCTAAGGCTGCAGTGTCTGTGGATGGTGAACTGAGTGAATTTTTCCATATGAAGGTTGGATTGAAACAAGGATGTGTCATGTCTCCATGGTTGTTCAATCTGTATATGAATGGGGTTACAGATACTAGGTCGGGCAGTGGATGTTGGAGCAGCCCTAGTGAGAGAGGGCAGTGTTTGGAAACTCCCTGTAACTCCCTGTAATGTTGTTCGCAGGTGATACTGTGTTGTTGAGTGAAGACGAAGGGGAGTTGCAAGGCTTGATAGATGAGTTTGGGAGAGTGTGTAAGAAACGGAATATAAAAGTGAGTGATGGTCTTCGAGAGAAGTGAAGTCAGTGAACGTACAGAGACTGGATGGGGAGGATTTGGAGAATGTGAGTGCATTTAAGTACTTGGGTAGTGTGATGAGTAAGGATGGAAGTTTAGAGGGTGAAGTGCTTGAAAGGGTGCAGCAGGGAAGAAAGGTTGCTGGTTCGTTGAAAGCAGTGATAAGAAAAAGGAAAGTGAGCATGAACGTAAAAAAGCTGGTACATGAGAGTATTGTGATACCAACTCTAACATATCGAAGTGAAGCTTGGACCCTGTTGGAGGGACAGAAGTCTAGAATGAGAGAGCAATGGAAATGAGTTATTTGAGAGGAGCATGTGGAGTCACATGGTGAGGCAGACTGACAAATGAGGAAGTGAAGGAGTGTTGTGGTGTGGAAGTGGATGTGATAGGTAGCGTTAGGAGAAACACATCAAGGTGGTTTGGGCATCTGGAGAGGATGGAGAGTGAGAGGCTGACGAGGAAAGTGTATGTGAGTAAGGTGGAGGGGGGGAGATGGAGGGGGAGGCCGAGGATGAGATGGAGGGATGCAATGGAGAAGTATATGAGAGAAGGGGGTGTGAGCTGGGAGCAGGGCAGTGGAACGGTGGAGGACAGAGTGATATGTGGCCACCCCGTATGGGATTTAAGCGTCTGGCAATAGATAGATAGACAGTCGTATCATGAATCAACCATAATTGATGTGCTTGCATGTTTGAGACTCCATAGATGTATTAGCTTAGTTATGTTGCACTGTTTATTTGAGACATCATGGGTGTATTGGCTTAGTTATGTGAGACACCATAGGTGTATTGGCTTAGTTATGTTACATTATTCACTTTGATTCATTTATACCACACATCACTTGATACTATAGTCCTCCAAAGGTTGTGAGGTCAACTTGATACGTTTGCTCATTTTTAAATTCATCTCTAGGTATAGGTTGCAAGTATTAATGTGTGTGATTGAGTATAGCATACTGTTGCTAGCTCCATTTGTGTTAGGCATTTTCACTTGATTTTCCTTGTCACTGTAATATGAAGGATACATGTGTAATTATATTATGATTCTCTGGTTTCACTAGATTTTCATATGTATGCATTATAAGTTGATGTAAGGGTATTGTCTATCACTGTGTATAGGTAAGGTTGTACGTAAATGAACTAGTACTATTAAACTAATATAGTACATGTTCGACTCACTGATATTAATTGTGGTGTGAATACTGGCTAGGGTGCTGCTGCTAATGATAGTGATGTTGGCTGAAGAGTGTTGGTAGGGTCTGACTGAGGTAGGTCAGGGTCCTGATATGACTGTGTCAGCACTCAGTGTCATCACTGTATTTACCTAATTTACCTAATTGTGATTTACAGGAAATGATCTACGCTCGTGGGGTCTTATCTCAGTTTCTCAGTACGTCAGATTTTGCTTTAAACTCGTTTAAGTTTTTAGACTGGGCGATCTCTTTGTCCAGGCTATTCCACAGGTCTATACGTCTATAAGGAAAATTATATTTATACGTCTATATGGAAAATTATATTTCTTGATATCCGTCAAGCAGCTTGACTTCTTCAGTTTCATTCCGTGTCCTCTTGTTACTCTCTTATCCCATACAAAGAGATCTTCTCTGTCAATTTTATCTACTCCCATCATGGTCCTGAACACTGCAATCATGTCTCCCTTCTCTCTCCTTTCCTCTAAGGAAGGCAAATCCAGCCTTTCCAGCCTCTCTCTGTATGACAGATCTCCCAGACTGGGGACCATCTTGTTTGCTGTTCTTTGTATTCTCTCAATCTTGTTTATATCTTTCTTTTTGTGTGGGAACCACACTACTGCTGCATATTCTAACTTGGGGCGGATCATGGCCACTATCAATTTTTTCATCATCTTCTCATTCATGTAATGAAATGCTACTCTTATGTTAGTCAAGAGTTTATACGTCTCTCTGCCTTCTTAATATGTTTTTCAGGTGACAAACTATCCTGGACCAGCACTCCCAGATCTTTCTCTTCTCTCGCTTTTGTAATTGCTTCATTACCCATCAAATAATTCAGTGATGGCCTCTTAGTACTTTTACCCGTTTCCAATATTTTACATTTTCTTTTGCGTTGAATTTCTTTCCCCATATCCGGCTCCAATCGTGTATCCTATCCAGATCCTCCTGCAGCATTTTGCAGTCCTCCTCAACCTCTACCTTCCTCATGATCTTTGCATCATCAGCAAACAGACTTGCATACCTGTGCACTCCAACTACCATTATCATTTACGTGAATCAGGAACACTACTGGCGCCAACACCGAGCCCTGTGGGACACCATTTGTTTCTTCCCTCCATCCAGACATTCTGTCCTTTATTACTGTCCTCATTTGTCTGTCTCTCAAAAAAATTTTCATCTATTCCAGGAGGTTTCCCTTCAGTCCTCCTATATGCTCTAATTTCCACATTAGTCTCTTATGGGGTGCCTTGTCGATGGACTTATCTAAATACACAATCCACCCAACCGTCTCTCTCCTGTAGCTCATCAATCGCTCTTGAGCAAAAGCTCAACAGGTTGACTTTCAGCCAAAATATTCATCTCTCCAGATATTTTATCCATCTATCTTTCAGGATTCTCTCGAACAATTTTGTGACCAGGCTGGTTAGGGAGACTGGTCTATAATTCAGGGGATCTTCCCTGTTTCCTCCCTCATAAATTGGTACCACATTTGCCCTCTTCCATTCCCGAGGCACTTTCCCCTCTTCCAGAGAATACACAGTTAAACTGTGAATCTTATCCGCCAATTGTTCTCTGCATTCCTTCAGTACGCAATTAGAGATTCCATCCGGTCCTGGGGCTTTCCTTACATCTTGAGTTTCCAGTAATTTATACACTTCCTGCATTTCCACTTTTATATCTTTTATCACTACATTTCTAGTCACTCCCTCCCCCTCCACAAACTCTCTTTCATTAGTGAAAACCATTTTGAAACATTTGTTCATTATTTCAGCTGCATTGCCGCATCTTTATAGACCTCTCCTTCTAGTTTCAGTTTGGTGATTCCTTCCTTTTGTTTCAGTTTGCCATTGACAAATCTATAAAACAATATGGGTTCATCTTTACGTTTGTCAATAATACCTTTTTCAAAGTTCCTTTCTTCCTCTCTACATATTCTTGTTTATTCATTTCCAGTTCTTTTATATTCTTCCTTTGTTCTGTTATTACCTCTCTTTCTCCATTTGTTCCACGCCATGTCCCTCTTTTTTTGCTATCGTACACCTATTAAACCACTCTTTTTTCCTGTTTTCTTTCCCCCTTACTCTTGGCACATATTTTTCCACTCCCAAATTATAGAGGTCTGGAAAGATATCCCACTTCCTCTGTATCTCTCTTGTTTCTCTTAATTGTCTCCAATCCGCATTTTCGAAAAATGTTCTCAAATCTCTAAAGTTTGCTTTCCCAAAGTTTTTCTTCCCTGCCTAAAGCTCGTCTCTTGGCACCACGTTCCATGTTATCATCTGGAACTCACTGACCACATGATCACATTTTCCTATAGGATACAGATATTTCAAAGATTATTTACGTCAGGTTCTTTGGTTAGCAGTATATCTAATCTTGCTGGTGAGTTACCACCTCGGAATCATGTTTCTTCTTTGACCCACTGCATCATTATATTATTCATTGCGATGTTTAACAATATAGTGCCCCACGAATCTTCACTGCCTCCTGAATCCTATTCCTCCCAGTTCACGTCTTTCAAATTAAAATCACAAATTAGAATTATATTGTTGCTTTTCTCAGTCACTTTCTGTAGATAACTAACCATGTCTGACAACATCTGGTATACATCGTCATTCCATGCTCTTGTCTTGGGGGAACATATACTACTGCCATATCTCTTACCATTCTCTCCAGTTTCTAATTTCATGTTTATCAGTTCAGTCTTACCCTCTCCCATTTCCACAGTATCCACATTTATGTTGTTCTTCACTGTTATCGTCACTTCTCCTCCCATTTTTTCTTTTCTCTCTCTTCTTCACAGTTTGTATTTACCATCCCTCATACGGATATCAGTATTATCTCTTAACTTGGTCTCTACAAAGCACATAACATCAGGTTCATGCACCCTCAAGAAATTGTTGATTTCTAGCCTTGCCGATATTAAACCATCAAGATTAGTATACGCCACTTTCAGACTTTCTTCGTTGTATTTTATACCCTCTTCTCTCCTTCTCTCCGTCAGTACCACTTCCTCTGTTTCTGACCCATAACTCTCCAATAAAACACTATCTTCTCTTCCTCTGTTCTCTGTTCGTTTTTTGCTTTTGCTTCCTTTACTAACGCCTTCATTTTAGCTCTTTCCTCCTCATTTGCATCTCTCCTTATCCAAACATTTTTTAACCCCTCTTTGTCTGATAATTTCCATGTTCTATTGATGATTTCATTTACCATTACCTGAGACTTAACCCTTACCTTCAATGGCCTCGCCCCTCCTTCCTCGTACTTTCCTAACCTAAACACTTCAATCTCTTAATGAGCTTCGTTGTTACCCTCAATAACTACTCTTATTATCTGTTTAACCTTATGCAGTTCTTCTCTTTCTCTTTCTGATCTTACTGTCATACGTTTTCCTTTTTTTTCCTGAAATTATTACACATTTTTTTCTTATCTGCTACATCCCTGACTAAAGATTCACTACTTCTCAGTACCCTAATCACTTCCTTCTCCAACTTTTCATTGCTTTGTTATTGTGTAATCTCTTTCAGATTTACAGTTCCTTACTCCTGAATTTTATTCCACCCCGTATGTTCCTCCTTGATATCCTCAACCCGCCGAGTCCGACCGATGTACAATGCACGTCGCTACTTTTTTCCGCGGACAGAGCCAACGACGTGCATCATACGTCACTCAATTGCTAGGCCCATTGTGTGCACATTTTTCAACATTCGCGGGTGATATTTGGTAGACATATGTGGGAGACTTTTCTTTACCTGCTGTCAAGCGGGGATACTGCCTGGCCCCACCTAACCCCCCCTTCCCCCCCACACACACTGGGCAATTCATCTGTTAGCATTAACCTGGCCGGTAAAGGTATGTTACCCCACGGTCTCTCCAATGACGAAATTCACGGTGAAAGTGATTCCTGAGGTGGAGGACAAAGAAACTAAGAAGCTAGAGGTAGAAACAAGCAGAAGTGATGAGGTGGTAATGTCGTAAAGGAAGGTGCCATATACTGGGGTTTTGGGTGAGTGAACAGTGCTTATAAATGTCTATATTATTGTGTGAAAACCAAAATAGACTTGTACTACACATAAATTCGTACCAAATAAATGAAGTAAATACATAATTTAAAGTGGCTTGAATGAGTTAACCCTTCCATAGTTCGTTTTATGTAGCCAGGTACCCTGAAAAAGAAGGAAAACGTAAAGTTGAGTGACACCTGTATCAACATTTCTAACAGCAGGATCGCGATTTCTTTATGAATTATCGATGTTTCTCACCAAAAGCGAAGGTTTCAGCCAAAAAACAAAAAGTCGAAAATCGGTCGGGACATGGGAGTAGGCTGGGTAAAAAAACCTGTCGGGACTGGGCGGGTTAAAATGCTCATCTTGCATTCTTGATTTTAATTCATACTCATCTAGTTTACTTTTCATTCTGTCCCTTTCTTCTTCCAACTTCTTATTCTCCCTCTTGAGATGTTTTATTTCATTTGAGGCAGATTCGTTACACACTTTTAGTTCTATGACTTCTGTTTCTTGTTTAGCACTGTGTGTACAAACTTTTTCCAGTTTATTCTGTAAGACTTTGATCTCTCTTGGTCTAACGTCCGTTCCTACAACTCTCTAATTACTGCCCATACCTTTTTTTTTTTTTTTTTTACCTCCTCCATCCTTCTTCCCTTTTTTTTTTTCTCCTACTACTCTTGTTTGGTTCAGCTTAGTTCTTCCATTTCCCACATCATCTTCGGAAAAGCCCGCAATTTCCCCCCCCCCAGATGTTAATAAAGCACCGTCCCTCTCTGCCATTATTCACATCATCACAATAGGCTGGTCTCCTTTTCGCCACTGATTCAGTTATTATTTCCCCACGATCCAGGGAGAGCTCCATCTCTGTTGGCGACCTGCGTGTAGGGTGGTCAAGACACTCGCTCTCCTCTCTCTGGTGGTGGAGATGATGGTGGTGGGGGTTGCGGTGGAGGGAAATGGTGGGGTGACGAATGATGGAGAGTGGAGTTGACGGTGGAGTTCTTGGAAGTCAGCTAAGTTGATGCTACATCACCATGCTGGGTCAACACTATTGACACAGTACAAATGCACTTCCTTCTTTCTCACTTTTGCTTGTTATTGTTTGTCGTTTCTCACTTCTTTGTTCGCTTCTTCTTTTTCTTAACTTGTAGTGTTTGAGTTTCCTTACTTGTTGAGATTAACTTGCAGGCTTGTAGAGTTGTTGATAGATGTAGTTTTTCGCTGCTATTGTTTCTCGTAAATTGTGGAGTTGTGGTTGAGGTGGTTAGGAGCAAGTCTTGTTTATTTGTTTGATTGCTGATTGTTGCAGGTAGACGAGTCGTACATTGCTTTGTCTGAGACGTTTATCGGCTTCGTTTACGGCTCACCAGCATTTTCAGTGACTGTAGTGAGGTAGATATCATTGTACAAACTCGTAATGCATGGTTTTATCGTAGTCGATTCATTTTTACCGCTTGCCACCATTCTCGATAGTGTAGTTTATCGTATTTCACCACTGCCACCAATCTCGATAGCGTGGTCGTAGGTACTTGCGTGGAGATAGGGAAGTCGATTGTGGATCGTCAAGCACAGCCAGAATAAAGTTGTGAGACGCAGTATGGCTCAAACCACCGCTGCTAATTAACTGGTAGGATGTGGGCTAGAGTGAATAGGTACGTCTCTCTCTCTCTCTCTCTCTCTCTCTCTCTCTCTCTCTCTCTCTCTTTCACCTCTCCCTTTTTGTGTATCAACAAGGTGAGTTGCAGGACTCTTGAGTTACGGAGTTTTATTGTACAGTTATATCGAATAGTGATTTAAAGCGTAATGCAGCGTGACAGCCAAAGTCTCCTAGCTGACCCTCGTGTTAGGCCTTCTCTCTAGCCCCTTTCTCCTCTTTCTCATCTGAAGGGGATTGCACCCAGCTAAACAACCATATATGTAACCAATTACAGTTAGATCTTTAAAAATACTTACCTAGCTAGCATTCCCAGGCCTGGCTCGACATATGGAGCCAGTCTGAGGCGAACCTTCTTGGAGAGTGTAACTGTAAGCTATCTCCAGTAAATAAAGCTCTCTTATCCTGCACGCAAAGGTTATGGAATTTACCCAACTGTAACATGAGAGGGTTGTGGTACAGAAACTCTCTGACATTATATACAGCTTGGAGAGGATGTTTGGTGTGGTAGTGTCTGATAGATATCCTGTTCACGTGGACTAAACGACTAGGGCTGGTTATTCCATGTGTTTGAATGCATCATGAAATTATTGTTCATCTGGACTAAGAGATTGTTTGAGATACATCATATTTTAAGGATTCTTGATTGTCTGGGACAACAAGATTGTGCATAGACATTATGTGGATTGACATCCTAGTGAGAAGCTGTGTATGTCTCCAGCAGACACTACATCTTGTACATTGTGTTATCAAGTATATACTAGTGCCTATATAATGTTTACATTGGAGTGAGGGCTCCATTTCCAAGAGCTGGAAGTTGGGTATTGTCCTCCCCATTCCCAAGCCTGGTAAGGACCATTCCCATGTCTCCAACTATCGCCCTATTAATTTAACATCGTGCATGTGCAAGCTATTTGAAAAGATGGTCAGTGTCAGGCTTGTGTGGTTTCTGGAGAAGGATTGCATTCTCCCTCTTTCGCAGAGTGGCTTCTGTAAATTACAGTGTACTTCGAATAACCTTATCAGGCTCGAGGCATCGATCTGTGAAGCTTTTTCCTATAAGCAACATCTTGTGGCTGTGTTCTTTGACCTTGAGAATGTTTATGACACTGCCTGGCGCCATGGCATCCTCCAACAACTTCATGCCTTTGGTTTACGTGGTCACCTGCCCGTGCTGCTCAAAGACTTCTTGACTGATCGTGTGTTTCGGGTTCGTGTGGGTTCTACCCTCTCTGCACCACTGTGCCAGGAGGAAGGTGTCCCACATGGGAGTGTCTTAAGTGTTCCTCTGTTTTCTGTGGCCAATAATGGTATTCTTGATACTGTCACTTCATGTGGATGACTTAGCTGTATGGTTTTCTGTCACTGGATGTCTGCTATTGAGTGGCATATGCAACTTGCCTTGGACAAGATTTTTGGCTGGGGCACTTTCAAGGGTTTTCGGTTTCCCCTTCTAAGACTGTGGCTATGCACTTTTGTAGGATGATACGGGCACACCCAGACTCTGATCTCAAGCTTTGTGGCAGGAGACTCCGTTGTGTGGCAGAGACGAAGTTCTTGGGCCTGACGTTTGGTTGACATTTGACTTGGGTTTCACACTTGGCAAATCTTAAAACATCATGTATGAAGGCTGTCAGTCTATTGAGGGTTTTTGTCCCAGACCTTTTGGGGCGCTGATTAGAGGACACACTTGCATTTGTTTCACGTTATTGTAACCTCCAAGCTGTCATATGGCCGCAAGGTGTACTCCTCTGCCACAGAGTCCATACAAAAACTCTAGATGCTGTCTGTCATGCGGGTTTTCGCCTTGCAACTGGGGCTTTTCGATCATCTCCGATTCCCAGCTTGTTGGTGGAAGCTGGTAGGCCTCCCTTGGATCTACTGCATCAGTCTGTTGCATCACGGGGCTGGCTCCAGATTCGTCGCTTTCCAGACTAACTTGTCTGTGAGTGTGTGACGAAACAGTCTTGTTTTTTTGTATTATAGTAGACACCCTCGCATGCCTTGTTTCTATCACTATAGGGTTCAGGATATCATGGAGGAGTCTCGTTTGTCGGCAATATCTGTCAGTCCTGTTCGGTTCCCGAGGGTTGTGCCATGGATCTTGCCCAAGGTAACTTTCTGCAGTTTTTTTTTTTTTGCACTCTCAAAGGATTCTGTCACTCCTCAGTCTCTTTTACAGTAATTTGTAGAACATTCTTCTAGTCTTGGTGGTTCTGTGAATGTGTATACTGATGGCTCTAAATCCGCCTCTGGTGTTGGTTTTGGAGTGGTGTTTCCCAATTTCAGCCACGGAGGTAGTCTTCCTTTGGCTGCCTCAGTTTTTACTGCAGAGTTCTCAGCTATCGTTTTACCCCTGCAGTTGGTGTTGGTTTACCATGGCAATTATTTTACTGTTTTTAATGACTCTCAAGGGGCACTTTTGGCCCTGGACTCTTTTAACTCTTCCCATCCTATATTTTTAGATATTTTGGAGTGGCTGTTCCTCATTCGTTGTCGGGGGAAGAAAGTGTACTTCTGCTGGGTTCCCGCACATGCTGGTGTGGTGGGCAATGAGAGGGCAGATACATTAGCTAAAGCTGCAGGTTCTCAACAGTCCCAACTGACTATCCACTTCCTGCTTCTGATGTAACACCTTACTTCCGATAAAGAATTCGTACGTGTTGACAGAGACACTAGGATGGTATTGCTCATAATAAACTAAAAGAAATCTTTCAGAGAGTGGTTATGCCAAGAGTTCTCCCCTCTCCCCTCCATGTCTCGGTGAATGGAGGAGGCCCTTCCTGGGCTTCACATTGGGCACTCTCGGCCTACACATGGGTTCCTGATGAGTGCTGAGGCTCAACTGTGCTGTGATGATTGCCTTGTTCCCCTTAGTGTCCGCCACTTGCTGGTCAAGCGTCCGAGTTTGCGGGACCTACGTCAGAAATTCCTCCATAGGCATAAAGGGGCAGATGGTGCCTACTGTCTTTCCGCGATGCTTAATGGAGCCTGTACTGATTTTACTGGGGATTTTAGTTTTCTTCAGGAGGTGGTCCTCCTTCCACTTTTATAAGTACTTGATATTTCATTAATTATTCTTTTATTTTCAGTGTTTTATTTCTAACAGATATTAACTTTATTTTGAATATGCACTTTTTATTTGCTGCGTTTTTTAGCTTGTTGTCCGGCGGCACATGACCCTAGCAGTTGCGCCGCCAGATTTTAATACAATCAATCAATCAATCAATCCATGGTCACTGATCCTCTGAACTGTCTACTTACAATCCTCCATCGGTAGAGAGGTGGCCTGCGGTCCCACGGACCCAGGTTCGAATCCTCGCTGGGGCAGGGAACAGTTTAAGGATTTGAAATGCAGCAAATCAGGCTTTACTGATCTACCAGAAGACCCGCCGACATGTTGTAAAAATACCCCCGCTAATACCAATACACCAGTCCTGTATGAGACAGCCCTAGCATGTATTCAATATGGACGGTGGGTGTTAGCGCTGAAGTGGTGACATGGTATGTAGAAGGACTGCTGGGCCATGATAGCAGGCTGTGAAGCCTATGCCCAGAGTCGGACACATTAAAAAAAAAAAAACTAAAGTGGGTGCACAGCACCCGTCAAACAGCAAACTCTCATCCCTTTTCTGTTCACCTCTCCAATACAAGAACTATCTGTTAATCTCAGTCTCCATAGCTGCAACTGGTCAGCTCTGCAACTGTCTTCCTCTGTCTGTATTTCCTGCTGCCTATGACCTCCAGTATTTTAAATGTAGTGTCCAGGCATCTCGAAATAAACAGATCCTGAATTTACTTGTCTATTATAGTGTGTTTATTTTTTCTTAGAGGGAAAGTTTATGAAATTCTAGACTTTGTTGCCTTCTTCCATACATAAAAAAAGAACTGCGTCATTATAATGCACTATACATGAAAAATGGGTTTGTTTTGATAGTATTTATTTTGTGCAGTTCCTCTAGTTTAGTAAGAACTGAACCAAGTAAATGCTTTAGAAAAAAAAAAAAGGTGTGAGAAATGAAAATGACCACATGCAACTCAACTTTTATGTGGCAGAGAAAAAGTAGTAGCAGAAAAAGTAAAACTAGTTGTATGCAGCAAGTCATGTCTAATAAATAACAGAATTTCTTTCCTCTCTGCCATCCAGCACACCGTAATGCACAGTGTCACTCTAGAAAGGCTGGAAAAATTGGGAAAATAACTGAGTTAGCCACACGTGTAATGGGGTGACGATTCATTCATAAGGCAGTGGCCGAAGGAGTGGCGAGGAGATTGAAGGTCAAGTGGGGCAAGGATGAGCATATGTGTATGTGAACAGGGAATGCCTCTTGTCCAAGGCTGGTGCGAGGGCTGCGGGGTGTAACAGCTGACTCACCCATTTACCAACACACCTTTACGTGACTCCCCATTTTTCCTCTATCCTTCACCTACCTCCACAACGCATCCACCCAGAGACCTGGGGACACTTGCAATGGGGAGAGGAGGGATAAATTAATAATCTGGTCTTTTAAATTAAGCTTCAGTTTGCTGTATTTACGCAATTCTGAATGGTTGAAAACAACCTACTTATCTAGAAAATAAATGTATACCAGAAGGGCTTTGTTTGTAAGGCCCCCAGGCTTCAGGGGTTAAGATTGAGGTGAGCGCATTTTTCTTGAGCAGTAACATTCTGAAGCTGTTGTGCAAAACAGTGTGCCACTGGGTGTACTGGCCAGTGAAATATTAAGTACTCATAGGGAGTGCTAAATGTGGATCGGTTAGAGATAGAATAATGAACCGGAGTGGTTCCGATGGTAATGGAAGCTGTGGTGTGCTGCATGATTAGATCTACACTTTTTGTAGACTGGTATTATCGGACATATCACGCTGGCAATGGAAATAAGACTTCCAACAGAAATTCTCTCTAAGGCACAGGAGGCTAAAACGAGTTGTGCAAGCACAGACAAATGAGTATAAAAGACTAGAATGAGTAAGTGTTGGGAAAGGGTGGGTGTAGTGAACAAGGTCTAGATTATTATAGGCTTGGCCAAGGATTTAATCAATTTTATTTTTGAGGCAAATAAAAAAAAATAAGCACATAACTAATGCAAATAAAATTTTCGGTGTTAAACGAATGTTCTTGGTTGCTGAATAACTTGCCGCTTGTCAGATGCTGAGGTGTCAGCATTGATCGCCATGGTGTTCATCATGGAAAATGTCCAGTGGGAAGCGAGTAAAGCCCTGAGGTCTTCCCTGGGCAGGCGAGTGACCACCAACAGCCTCGTCGACCACACCAGGAGACGGCCCTTGAGGGACCACTCGGCAAAGGCGGTGAGGAAGGCTGGGTCGTCACTCACCACCACCACCATCACGCACCAAGATACCTGCCGCAGCTGGTGACGTCACCATGGTACAAATTAGCTTTTGCTCATGCTGTGGCATCTGTTGATTTAGGAATTTTTCTTTACATTTAGCTGAGGTTTCTTCTATTTTAGGAGCCTTTATAACTACAGTTATTAACATACAGCCACGTGGGATAACATTGGATCGTATACCATTATTTGTTTGACCAGTGTTTATTACTGCAATTTTGCTCTTAATCTCCTTGCCTGTTTTAACTGGAGCTATTACTATGTTACTAGCAGGTCGTAATTTAAATACTTCTTTCTTTGTTCCAGCAGGTGGAGGTGACCCAGTCCTTGATCAACACTTATTTTGATTTTTTGGGCATCCTGAGTTTTATATTCTAACCTTACCTGCATTTGGAATATTTTCTCATATTGTTAGTCAAGAATCAGAAAAAAAAAAAAGCTTGGTTTAATTCGATTTTTACCTCTTTTTAATGAGATAAATAAAAATCTCAGATGATTATGTGTCGGGCTGAGAATTCTAGTGTGACTTACCTGCCTCAGCAGTTATGTGTCTCACCAACCCACCCCAGTAGTGATAATAGAGTGGCCTACCTGACTCACCAGTAATGTGAGTGACCTACCCACCCAAACAGTGATGTGAGAGTGACCTACCCACCTTAGAAATAATGTGAGAGTTATCTACCCACGTCAGCAGTGATGTAAGAGTGGCCTACTCGCCTCAGCAGTAATATGGAAATGACCTACCCACCTCAACTGTAATGTGAGAGTGACCCAACTTCCCCATCAGTAATGTGAAAGTGAACTGCCTGCCTCAGCAGTAGTATAAGAGTGACCTTCCCGCCGCAAAAGTAATGTTAAAGTGACCTACCCGCCTCATTAGAAATGCAAGGGTGACCTACCCGACGAGCCTGGCCGACCACCCAAGAGAACTGTGCCTGCGTCACGTTTGCGTCCTTGCCCTCCACACCCACCTCGAACACACCCACACCCCATGCCGCTCCAACATCACCAATACTCTAATAGGAAACCGATATAATCGGAGTAAATTAGGTTTCATAGGGTTAAGATGCCAGTGAGAAAAGTGTAATACTACTTTAAATTTTCTTCCAAATTATCAAGGTATGTATTACAGTTCACCTAGGTCTTTGAGAAAAGAATAAATTGTTTTCTGAGTATTAGTGAGTGCTATAGGGAACATTCAGTTTTAGAACTAAATTGTAACTATAAGACCATCGCTGTGGCAATGAACACAGCTTTCAAAGTAAAAATATCATCATATTACGGTGCCATATTTAGCACCCATTAATGTATTCTTTCTTATTACCTTTATTATGGTGCTATTTTCTACTAAGTTGTCCGTGAGCAGCATCGGAAAACAGCCGCCTTGTAGCCAAGTTTTGAACACTGACCCAACCATACGTATCGATTCCCACAGACGATCTCTAGAATCTGCAATGAAATAATGACTATATATATATCGATGGCGTGATCATAGTTTTTTTTTTTTTTCAGGGAGATAGGGTGCTCGGCTGTAGATCGTCGGAGCACTGCCAGTATAAAGTTCGGAGACGTAGTATGACTCGAACTTGTCGCGTATTACACGGTGTGTCATTGGCTCTTTCTCTCTCTCTTTCTTTCTCACTTTCCTCCTTTTGTGTATCAGTGAGGTGGGTTAGAGCACTCTTGGCTTACAGAGTTTATTGTACAGTTATACTGAATGGTGATTTACGCAAAGCCTCCTATGTGACCCTCGTGTTACCAGGCCTTCTCTCCAACCCCTTCTGATCTGAAAGGAGTTTGTCCAACATTATAATCATACAGTTT